>CM056049.1:232218633-232493633 GCA_029574335.1 Rana kukunoris | reverse complement strand
TGCGAGACACCTCAGAATCACTCATGCCAAAGATGTCTATGCGTGTGTGATATATCAAGTGAAGAGTGAGGGGCTTGTATCAGATAAGAATATTGTATTAGATTAGATTAAATTGTACATTTTATATAAGCAAATAAAAAAAAAAAAAAAACATCTCCCGTGCCCTCCTTAGTGCCATCCTCCGTGCCCTCCTCCTTCTTTGTTCATCTAAAGTCAGTAGTATAGCTATGTGCGACGATGCCCCTGGCATGTTGGCATACAGATTGTTGAGCAACACGTGTGACTGCTGAACTCCTCACTAACAGTGTTGCTTTATCTGACAAGTAGACTTTGGGGCAGATTCACAAAGACGTAATATTCCGCTGCGTAATCGAAATACGGTACGCTGCCGTATTTCACCAGACTCTACACCGAATTCAGGTAGTTTTTTTGCGCGTACGCTATTGTGTCGTATTTTTTTTCCGCCGCGCAATCGAAATACGTGATTAGGGGGCGTGAAGCATTTAAATTAAGCGCGTCCCCGCGACGATCGAACTGCGCATGCTCTGTTCAGGAATTTCCCGCCGTGCATTGCGCGAAATCACGTCGTGACGTCATTCATTGTTTGAGTAGCGGCGTTTACGAACATTCCTATTCCCGGACGACTTACGTTAAAAATAATAAAAGACATCGGAAAACGTTGAAATTCGACGCGGGAACGACGGCCATACTTAACATGGGCTGTCTAATATTAGAGCAGCAAAAAGCTGGTATAGTGAAACGGAAAAAAAAGATGACTAAAGGTGCCGTAAGAGATTGCGTTTAAAGTGCGAAATTTTGTGGATTGCAGGCAAAAGCTCATTAGCATACCCTGACGGCGAAAAACAACAGGAAGTCCGCCCAGTGGCCGCAATTTTCTTGCAGCGTAGATCTGAAGGCGTACTAACACGTAATACAGTCGAAATGAAGCCCGCAGGTGTCTTTTCATGGTTTGAGGATTTCGACTAGCTTAAAAACGCCCGTAAGTCGAAATTACTCCAGTCTAACAACATTTACACAGGCGTAATCGCTTTGTGAATCTAGGCCTTTTTTTCTTTTTTTAGACCAGCTTTTATCAGCTCTAATTTTAGACAGGACATTTTGCTGTTGCGCACACTGCGTCGCCTGCGCTGCCCCAACGTTGTTTTGTGGATCCCCGTAAGTCCCTCATTAGCATATTTGACTAGCAAATCAATGGTGTGTCTATCGCACTTTTGCGCGGACGGATGCGCCAGTCTAACGAAATTACGCGGGACAAAAAAAAGAAGATTTTTTGCGTATCTCGTTCTGGGGATGCCGCACAACGAAACGCACGCGCACATTTAGACTTACGCATGCGCATCTCCTGTTGCGCAGGCGTAATCGCTCTGTGAATCTGGGCCAAAGTTTTTCCAACTTCATCATTAAAAACGATGTTGCCCACACACCCTCGTTTAAAAAAAATGATGAGCAAAGCGCGGTGACGTACGACACGTACGACTGCACTATAAAGGGGAAGTTCCATTCAAGCTCCCATCTCATAACTTGCTTCTGAGCATGTGCAGGTTTAAAACTTCTTTTTTAACGTCGTTTTAGCTCACACGATCATTTTTTCCAACCCAAAAAACAACATTTTTTAAAACGACATTAAAAAATGCAGCATGCTCGAATTTTCTTTTTGTCGTTTTTCAGAAGATGAAAAACGATGTGAAGCCCACACACGATCATTTTAAATGACGTTTTTAAAAACGTCGTTTTTTTCATGCCGAAAAGTGATCGTGTGTACGCGGCATCTGAATTCGGAAACAATCCCGGAAACACTCAGCGAGATTCCTCACAAGCGAAACAAACATCTGCTACTGTTCATTCCTTAACTGATTCGAAGGGCCATTCCGTTGTATCCAATGATGCCATGGCAGACCAGTTTGTCCAATATTACGCCAAACATATAATCTTGCCTCCTCAAAACAGGCTGGCAAGGGCATGGATAAACAAGCCATATTTTTGAACTTCCTTAGTAAATATAGCCCTGCACCACTGATGACCCAGACAGATGAAAAATTAGAGCGCCCTCTCTATATAGAAGAAACAAAATGGGTAATACCCCAGGCCCAGATGGTATGACAGTAGGACACTTCCTATTGGCCTTTAACTCCCTCTCAGCCCATACCTTAACTTCACGGAATGTATTAGAAGCCCACATAACAATGATTCCCAAGACAGGTAAGGACTCGACTTCAGCTACCAATTACAGACCAATATCCCTCCTTAATGTAGACCTCAGATTTTTTCCTTTACTCCCCAAATTTGTTTCTCTTGACCAAGTAGGCTTCATCCCAGGTAGGGAGGCGAGGCGAGAGACAACGCCTTGAAAGCCACCAATATTATCACTGGCTCACATCTCCATGCCTGCCGGGGTTCTTTCTCTCCTTTTTGACAGCTGCACTCAAGATGGATGGCTTACAATAAAATATACTCAATTTTATTCTAGCCTTGTATTCTAATCCTACTGCCAAAGTCCAAGTGAACGGTCACCTGTTGGATGCCTTTTCCATTTCTAACCAGACCCGGCAGGGATTCCCCTCATTTTTATTTTAACCATATTACCACTGTTTCGCCAACTGCTGAATAACCCTGACATTACATTACAATCTTGGACTATACCCACAAAATTTACGCTTTCGAGGACGACATTTTAATGTTCCTTTACGGACCCTCACATTACTATCCCAAATTTACTTTAAAATGAAATCATTAATAAACCTCCAAATATTTTTTTTTTAAATCCCATGCTCTTAACATCTCCCTATCACAAGCGGCAATGTCGCCCTTCACTTGGAAATGTGATGCAATTAGGTATTTAGGCAGCCAACTCCTTATACATTTATCACACTTATATGCTAAAAACTATCTACCAATCCTTAATAATATACAATGTGACCTTCCAACCTGGACCACAGGCCTTTTTTCCTGGTTCGGCAGAGCGGCAAATATCAAACTGAACGTATTGCCCAAATTGCTCTACGTCATGGAAACGATTCCCGTAAAAATCCCCAAAGCCTTCTTTACATCATATAGACAGATATGCTCTACCTTCCTATGGTATGCGAAATGCCCCAGAATTGGTTTTGACAGGCTAATGATCCCTAAAAAAAGAGTGGCATTGGCTCACACACTAAGGCATGGGTAAACCTAGAACATGCATTCTCATCCAACCCTTATAATGAACTTCCATGGATCACACGACATCACGTCCCTCAAGACTGTCAGGTACACCCACCAATCAGCTCCACTATACACATTTTCCACAGTACATGTCAGAGATTTGTCCTCTCCTCCTCTCTGGGCCCTCTAACCCCCATCAGACATAACCTAGACCCCCTCCCCTCCCCCTCCTGGCCTCTCAGGCACCTTTCTTGCTGATATCTGGCCTTATGCTCACATCCAAGCAGAGCACTTTTTCGATAAGTGTACTATAAGGACTCCTCCCACACCTCTCTCATGACAACCAACACCTTCCTTTTTTGGTCATAACTACAAATCAGACACTTTTTGAACAACCCTACTCTCACTCCTGTATGGTCAAGACAGCACACACCCTTTGAAACCTATGCACACGTAACGATCCACAAAGACTTACGACTTGTGGATCGTTACGTGTGCATAGGTTTCAAAGGGTGTGTGCTGTCTTGACCATACAGGAGTGAGAGTAGGGTTGTTCAAAAAGTGTCTGATTTGTAGTTATGACCAAAAAAGGAAGGTGTTGGTTGTCATGAGAGAGGTGTGGGAGGAGTCCTTAAGGTACACTTATCGAAAAGCCGCTCTGCCGAACCAGGAAAATCTATATGATGTTCTTTTCTGAGGATGCATTTATTCATATTAAGGCTTGTCAACAATGGCAAAATGATCTAGATGTCTCCCTCTGAACAGAAGAATGGAAACACATATTCCTCCACATATACAAAGGCAAGGTCAATGTATCGGCACAAGAAAATTTTTTCAAACTCTTGCCACGCTGATATAGAACCCCCTCACAACTTTATAGGATTTCACCCACATCCCACCTGCATGTTGGAGGTGTAACAACGATATAAGCACTCTTCTACAAATTTGGTGGCCGTGCCCATTACTCCAAAACTACTGGAGAGAGGTCCAACGTACCATTGCACATACAACAATGTATACCTTGAATTTTTCTCCAGCCCAATTTCTGCTCCACCACACCTCACTTTCCCGAACAACTTACCACTGTCCCCTAATAATTTCCTGATAAAACAGAGTCTATGGAGTAAGGCTGCACATGCTCAGGTTGGTGTGTATTGCTAGAGAGTTTTTTTTTTTCTTGGGAGGATGCATGTGATCAGTACAGGACTATTCAGCACTGTCCAGAGAGAAAGCTAGGAGTTTTGCAGTCTCATAGGACAATTAGAAAACTCCTGCAAGCTTTAACCAGTGCTTGGCTGGGCACTGATAGAAGTCACAAGACTGCTCTAACTGCTGATGAGAAAAGGTATTTAGTAGTTAAGATCTCCTAAAGTAATTGTTTTTCCATGTTCTGTGTACTGTTGGAGACCATATATAGTGAATGCACGTGGTCAATGCGACCAAAATGTGTATCTTGGTACTTTGGCACTCTACCACTAGAGATGTCCCAAACTATTTGCCGGCGAATAGTTCCCGGCAAACATAGCTTGTTCGCGTTCGCCGCGGCGGGCGAACATATGCGATGTTCGGTCCGCCCCCTATTCGTCACCATTAAACAAACTTTGACCGTGTACCTCACAGTCAGCAGACACATTCCAGCCAATCAGCGGCATACCCTCCCTCCCAGACCCGGAAACGGAAAATTTTATGTTCGCGACATCTCTATCTACCACTCCCCCAACAATCTCGGACTGGCTCCATAGTATAGGAAAAGTAGCTGAGATGGAGGAACTTGTCCATCAGGCAAGGGAGACAACCGCTAAATTCACAAAGACCTTGGCATGCTGGCTCCATTTTGTGGAAACAGCAGTATACGCACAAGCCATGAATCCCCCATTAATTAATACATTATGAAACCTTGGGGAGTTTGGGGAGCTTGGGGAGCTTTACGCAGTAATGTCCCTTTTTTTCCTATCCTACTATTCATTTGACCCCTTCTTTTCCTCCCACCTCCCTTAACTACTTCTCTTACCCATCCAACCCCCCCCCCCCCCCCTAGTCATATACGCCAAGCTGAGTTACTGATGGACAGCCATGGTTCACAATCTCCATACTCCAGATATAGCTTTCTTCTCCCCTGTTGACTTCTACAACACCCCACTTGACTTCTACAACAACAGCACACCACAGATCCCTACATACCTACCTTTCCTTCCTGACCTTAGGTCGTTGGACTGATCACTTTTACATCATTTACATAAATCTAGGTATGCACATTATTTTTGCTCTATTGCGCTAATCCACCCACCTGCCTCCAGGACATGAGTCTGCTTTGCAGTTCTATGACTTTAAGACTCTGCCTCATTGTGTCCACGAGGCAGAGGATGGGTAATTGCCAAACTATCTACTGTTACACGGTTGTGCCTTAAGGTTCTTTTCCACTTGCTTACTGGGCACATATACCCCCTTCCTGCCCAGGTGTAATTTCAGCTTTCAGCACTGTCATGCTTTGAAAGACAATTGCGCGGCCGGCCGCGAGACGTGGCTCCCAAACAAAGTTGACGTCCTTTTTTTTCCCACAAATAGAGCTTTATTTTGGTGGTATTTTATCACCTCGGCGGTTTTTATTTTTTGCAGGGCAAGAGTTTTTCAGGGCAGTATTTAGGCGCTGTTTTTAGCGCTAAACTGTCTGAAAAATTCCTCAGTGTGAAAGGGGCCTTATTCTTTTGTTATTCTATGAAAAACCGAAACAAAAATATTTTGATAAAATAAATAAATAATCCTACACAAGTGTGATGATTGGCCATGCTCCCACCCAGACACAGTTTGCTCCCACTGGGATGTCTGGATATGACGGTAGCATGACCGATATCACTAATGTTGTGGACCTAATAATACACACTGGGCCAGATTCACGTACATTGGCGCATATTTTGACCAGCGTAACGCACCTCCTTTACGTTAGACCTGCGCAATGTAGAGGCGCAATCACCGTATCCTCGTAGTATTTGCGCTGAAATTAGCGCCGGTGTAACATTAATTCCGAGGCGTAAGGCGGAGTAATTCAAGTTGGGAAGGACGTGGGTGTGTTTCATTGAAATGAGCCGTGACCCCATGCAAATAAAGAGCCGGCCGGCTCGCGCATGCGCACATGAAGCAGACCATGGTCAGCACCTCTGTGCGCATGCTCACAACTCGGGAACGGCGCAATCAGTGAAATTGGAAGTGGTCCCGGGCAACTTAGTGAACTACGCAGACAGCATAAATAGACAGACACAAACGCACTTCATTTGCAAAAGTACATCCCTTTGTATCCCTTCCTATACAGCAAGGTGCTTTTGTTCTGTTGTTTGTTGCGTTGTGACTTGTCTTTGTGATATTTGTTGATTGTTTGATCTACCGTGTTTCCCCGAAAATAAGACGTACTCCGAAAATAAGCCGTAGCGGGATTTCGACATAAGATCGAAATATAAGACACCCCTCCGAAAATAAGACGTAGCGATGGCGTGTCGAATCTCCGAAAATAAGACGTAGTGATGGGCGTGTCGAATGCGTAGCGGCGCGGAGCGGTAAACAACACGTGATAGGCGTACGGTACTGTACTGGTGCGGAGCTCAGGAGCTGAAGTGAGGAGAAGAACGCTCTGTAAAGCTGTAAAGCTTCTCCCAGCACTGACCAGCAAACCCCTCTCTCACCCCACACAAACACCAGGGGATAGGGGGAAAAGCTGCTACCGTACTGAGCCCAAAGAGATCACCCCAGCTCCACTGTGCTCCACATCAACTTTGCTGGCCTATCTTTCTGTACAGCCAGACAAGATGAGTGCAAAGAGAAGAAGTTGGATATCCGAATGGTCCAAAAATGGCGTGCAGAATACGATAATCTCAGTCTACAGGTGGACAGAGGAAATGCTAAGAAGCGCAAGTGTGGTTCAGGTAGGCAACCTTTATTTTCTGTAATAAAAATAAGACACCCCCCGAAAATAAGCCATAGTGTGATTTCTTGAGGGAAAAAAATATAAGACGGTGTCTTATTTTCGGGGAAACACGGTAGTGTTTTGTAGAATATATTTGATAGTGTTTTTTGGTGACTGGTTGTGAGACTTTTTGGTTGATAGATTTTGTTTGTTTGTTTTGTTGCTTGATTTTTCCTGCTTGTTTTTGTGTGTGATTTTTGGTGATTGTTTGGGAGAGAGTTGTTGTATGAGTATGACTGAGAGGAAGCGCAAGAGCAATTTTTCTTTGAGGAGAAACAAATTATTGCCCGGGCCCTTACCCAATATGGGCATTTCCTTCACGCCCCGGAGAGTGCCAACACCACCCCGGCCAGGAATAAGGAGATTTTGCAGAACATTACTGACCAGGTAAATGCATTGGGGGGGGGGGGGGAGACCCGGACACGCAAGGGGGTCGTAAAGAAAATCAATGACCTCCGGCGTGTGGTCCGAAAGAAGCTGGCCAAAATGGCAGCCCATGCCAGGGGCACTGGAGGGGGCCCACCATGCCCTGTTAGGCTGACAGTGGAGGAGCATGCGGTGGCCCACACCTTACATAGACAACAAGTGGAGGGCCTGCCTGGCTATGACTCCTGTCATGAAGCCGTGATGCCAGGTAAGGTTATTTTTTCCTATCTGGTGTGTAGCATGTGTGGGGGAGGGGGGGGGAAAGGAATATGTGGCAAGTCTGTGGATCCTCCAACCTGTGAATGTGCAGGAGGGTGCTGGGCCATCTGGCCTGACAGCACCATCCCCGGGACAACAGCCTGATGAGGACTCCCCGACAAGGCCGGAGTCCTCGGAGGAGTTGGAGGAGGAGGAGTTTGAGGAGGATGTCATGTCAGCCAGTGGATTGCTGTTTTTGGAGGAGTCTTCCTCTCTGGCTGGCAGCAGCCAGCCCTCCATAAGGGCTAGCTCCTCCCACTCCTCCCCCAATAGGGCTCCCCTCCCAAGGGTCTCCCCTTCTCCCCGGCCACAAGCATCAGCTGGAGGCAGGAAGTCGTCCCAGAAGACCAGGGGGGTGGCCGAGGTTCTGCCCGCCAATCTGAGAAGGGACCAGGCCCTTCAGACCCGCCATCTGGGACAGGTCAGCCAGACTTTGGGGCGGATGGAGGAGAGCCTGTCCTCCATAAAGGATACGCTTGGGGACCTGGACTGCCACTCCCTGGCTCTTACAAACTGCCTAAACGTACTGCAGACTAATACAGTAGACGTTGGGCAGGATGTGAGGGCCCTAAACCCAGGCTATCCAGGCCAATACGGCATCACTAAGTGCTGGCCTGACCAGAATTGCCGTGGCCTTGGAGGGCAGGCCGCCAGGTGGGCAGAGACCAGGGGCTGCTCCTCCTTCCCCGGATTACCCCCCTCCCCATGAGTCTCCCCTGAGGAGCCGGGGCCGTGGCCGGGTCACGCCAGCGGCATTAATTTGGTTTCCCCCCTTTTTTTTTCTGGACTTTTTTTTTTCCAGGATTTTTTTTTTTTGCTGGAATTTTTTTTTTTTTTTTGTGTTGTGAATGATTTCGGAATGTGGGGATGACATTCCTGCCGGAAAAGGGGTGTCACCCTCATTTGTGGTGGAGAAGGGTTCCCCAGGACCAGGGGGAAGTGATCCCCAGGTCCGTGTGGTGTATGAATGTACAGTGACATAATTGGAGCCGTGGCATGGCGTTGCTGCTCACAAGGCCAGCATGGTGGGCTTGTGCTAATCCAATTTGATGAGGATGTGATGTGTCTGTGCTAGGGACCAGAGTGGTGTGCATGCATGCATTCTTATTGTTCCATGATTAATGTGTGTGTTTAACGTGCAAAGATGCCTAATGTGAGCTGTCTCCTGGCTGCTCTTCCCTCAGAAGACGGGGTAGCCTCGGTTAGGGGGGGATTGTCTGGTTCGGGGGTCAGGTCATCACGTATGTCAATCTGCAGGCCCTTTCTCACTGCGAAGTTGTGCAGCATGCAACATGCACCGATGATCTGGCACACAAAGTTTGGGGAATACAACAGGGTCCCCCCAGACTCATCCAGGCATCGGAAACGTGACTTCAGGAGGCCAAAGGTGCGCTCTACCACTGCACGTGTTTGGGCGTGGGCTTCATTGTATCTTTCCTCTCCTGGGGTTTGGGGGTTCCGGATAGGAGTCATGAGATTGGGTCCCAGTGCATATGCAGAGTCACCTGTAAGGGAAAAGACAGGAGGATGTTAGTCATGCATGTACCCCTTGTGATGTGTGCATCATGGGGGGGGACAGTCATGCCTGCCACCCATGTCACTCACCAACCAGCCAGGTGTCCCCATACACATTCTGTTCAAATTCCATTGGGATGGGGCTCTGATTGTATATGAAGCTGTCATGGCTGGATCCGGGGTGTTTGGCACGGACGTGCCACATGAGGCCTTGGGCATCGACTATCACCTGTACGTTGATGGAATGCCAATGCTTCCGATTGCGGTATATGTGCTCTGTCTCATGGGGGGGCTGGAGTGCCACATGTGTGCAATCAATGGCCCCCACGGTGCGTGGGAATCTGGCAATTTTGTAGAAATCTGTCATTGCCTTCAGCCGCAGGTCCTCAGTGGTGGGTTTGATGATTTGGTTGGCCATGCGTCTGAGGATTGCAGGGATAACCTGGTGCACACATCTGCTCATGAAGGGTTGTGACATCCCAGCCACCACTCCACTTGTTCTTTGAAAAGAGCCACTGGCAAGTAAATGGAGTGTTGCCATGACCTTGACCAGTGGCTGCACTGCATGTGAGCAGTGTGTTCGGCTGGTGATGTCATCCTGCAGGGTTATGGTTAATTCCAGGATGGCATGAGGGGTGAATCTGAAGATGCGATACACCTCAAAATCACTCATGCCAAAGAGGTCTATGCGTGTGCGGTATATCCTCTCCCGTGCCCTCCTCTGTGCCCTCCTCCTTCTTTGCTCCTCTAAAGTCATTAGTATAGCTATGAGCAAGAATGCCCCTGGCATCTTGCCATAAAGTTTGTTGTGCAGCAAGTGTGACTGCTCAGCTCCTCACTAACAGTGTTGCTATAGCTGACATGTAGACGGATTGTCTAATTTTATACCACCTTTTATATGGTCTAATTTTAGACAGGACGTGCAGCTGTTGCGCACAGCGCGTAGCCTGCGCTGCACCAATGTTCTTTTGTGGATCCCCGTAACTCCCTCATTTGCATATTTGAATAGCAAATCAATGGTGTGTCTAGCGCAGTTTTGCGCGGACGGATACGCCGGTCTATCGAAATTACAACGGTCAAAAAAAAGTAGATTTCTTGCGTATCTCGTTTTGGGGATGCGGCGCATTGAAACGCATGCGCAAATTTAGACTTACACCGCGCATCTCCTGTAACGCCGGCGTAATCGCTCTGTGAATCTGGCCCAATGTTTGTTAGATTTTGAAATACCACTTTTGTTATTACGCACATTATATATGCCAAGTTTAGGACTCCTATATGTATCTTACTATTGACAGAAGCTGGAAAATGTTATATCTGAATGCTTGTAACTTTTTGATCTTTCTTTGAAAAAACGTCAATATAAATATGGTTAACAAAACACAATATTTACCTTTTTTTGTTTAATGTGAAAGATGATGTAAATAGATACCAAACATTGTCGCTTTAAAATTGCGCATTGAATGACGCCAGACTACAGTACTTAAAGTGTTACTGAACCGACAACAATAAGATCAGTCTGTATATGCAATAAAGCATGCTTGTCATGCCACGTACACACGATCATTTTTCGGCATGAAAGAAACGTCATTTAAAAAAAATGTAATTTAAATTGATCGTTTGTGGGTTTTACATAATTTTTCGGGGTTCTGAAAAACGAATTTTTTTTTTTACGAACGTGCTGCATTTTTTAACGACGTTTTAAACTATGGCCCAGATTCACAGAGCGATTACGCCTGTCTAACTGGTGTTAGACAGGAGTAATTTCAAATTTCGCGCGCCGTATCACTAGTTTGAATCCTCAAACCATGATACGGCGGCTTCGGGCTTCGATCCGAGAGGCTTACGTCTTCGTACGCCTTCGGATCTATGCTGCGATCTTTTTGCGGCCGCTGGGTGGAGTTTGCGTCGTTTTCAGCGTCGGGGTATGCAAATGAGCTTTTTACAGAGATCCACGAAGTTACGAGCGTCGTTCGCAATCGCGTACGTCAATTTTTCGCCACGTAAAGTTAAACCAGCTTTTAGCTGGTCTAACGTTACGCGGCCCATGTTAAGTATGGCCGTCGTTCCCGCGTCGACTTTCAATTTATTTTTTATTTTTTGCGTAAGTCGTCCGGGAATAGGAATGTCCGTAAACGACGCTACTCAAAAAAAAATGACGTAACGACGTGATTTCGCGCAATGCACGGCGGGAAATTTCTGAACGGAGCATGCGCAGTTCGATCGCGGCGGGGACGCGCTTAATTTAAATGCCTCACGCCCCCTATTCGCGTATTTTGATTCCGCCGGGAGAAATACACTACGCCGCCGTACCTTACGGGCCAAAATCTCTCTGAATTCCTCCCAGAGCCAGGTAAAGTACGGCGGCGTAGGGTTGTAAAAAATGATCGTGTGTGGGCTAAAACGACGTTAAAAACCTGCGCATGCTCAGAAGCAAGTTATGAAACGGGAGCGCTCGTTCTGGTAAAACTACCGTTCATAATGGAGTAAGCACATTCATCACGCTGAAACAGACAGAAAATCGTGAATCGTCTTTTACTAACACAAAATCAACTTCCCCTTTATAGTGCTGTCGTACGTGTACGTCACTGCGTCACTGCGCTTTGCTAGAGCATTTTTTTTAAAACAATGGTGTGTGGGCGACGTCGTTTTAATGATGAAGTTGGAAAAACTTAGTTTTTTCTACATGCCGAAAATTTTCGTTTTTTTTTCATGCCGGCATCACACTCACCGTGGAACCTAAGGAGTTAATCCTCCACATTGTGTAAAAAGGCTGATCCTTCCCTTCTTCCACTGTCCCCTAATAATTTCCTGATAACACAGAGTCTATGGAGTAAGGCTGCTCATGCTCAGTTCGGTGTGTATTGTTAGAGAGTTTTTTTTTTCTTGGGAGGGTGCATGTGATCAGCACAGGACAAATCAGCACTGTCCAGACAAAAATCTAGGGGTCTTGCAGTCTCATAGGACAATTAGAAAACTCTAACTGCAAGTTTTAACCAGTGCTTGGCTGGGCACTGATAGAAGTCACACGACTCCTCTAACTGCTGATGAGAAAAGGTATTTAGTAGTTAAGATCTCTTAAAATAATTGATTCTGTGTACTGTGGGAGACCAGATATAGTGAATGCAGACTCCTGGGTCTGGTAACACTTGAAAAACCTCCATAGGCAACATTTTACAGGTCTAGAGCTAGAAATATTGCTCTCACTCTAACGATCAACAAAACAAAAGGTTTGCTCTTGGGACTTTGAGAGAGGTGAGCACTGTTAAGCCAATAAATGTAGCAGCAGTAAATACAGTATATATTTATTCAAGTAAAAATAGTACATACATCTAGGTCATGAACATGAGCCAATTAATACAGGATACATGAAAATAGGAAAAATGATTCTACATATATATGTAAACAATCATGTAGCACACAGGCATCAAGTGTACCTGATGTGTTTCGCGAGACCCAGCTCGCTCTTCAGATGCATGTAAATTGTACCGCTAGATACAGCCAAAGCCACTGGATGTAAAGCTCCCAGATGGCAGCAGCAGGCGTCTTGCCAGGAAGATGAGGAGGCGGAGCCAAATAAAGCACCAACAAGAGCCAAACGGAGCAAAGGCACAGCATGCATGAAAATTTGTGTTTTCCCAGAAGTCTCACTAGGTCCATAAGGAGTATAGGCCTGAGTAACGTGGGTCTACAAATGTAGGAGTGGTAGGTTCCAATGGGGGACCTCCACTGGTGTGTCTAGCCTTGGTGAGAGAGAAACAATTAACTCTAACAATCGCAGAGGTACCCGACATGTGTGATTTGAACACGTTTACATATGCGGTCGTGATTTACGTATGCGATCACTTCAGCATGCGAGCCCAACATTTTTTTTTATTGTTTTTTTTTTTTTACACTTTCCCTTTAAATGTTTATTTTTTTTATTACTTTTATTCCTATTACAAGGAGAGATCTATAAGTCCCCACATCTCTCCTCTATGCTGGAAAGCCTCTCTCTAACGATCGCAGCAATACCTCACATATGTGGTTTGAGTGCCGTTGACATACTGTATGGGGGAATGACCTATGTATGCATTCACTTCAGCATGAGGGGATGGGGGCACTTTAAAATATTTTTTTTTTTTACACTTTCAATTTACACGTCGGCTGGTTCAATAAAAACTGTTCGACACTTGGCCCGTGTGTATGGCTGAGCATTCGGCCGGCTTTTGTTGGATGAGCATGCTGGAAAACCAGCAGCCGACCGGAGTTTTCTGGCAGGGGGCCTGTCTCTCTGTCAAAAAACAATAGCACAGCAGGGGAGATCACTGTACTAACACTGGATTGTTAGTACATCAGATTGTTAGATTGCAGATTGTTAGTACAGCAGTTCCGACCTGAGTTGTTATTTTTTTCCTTTCAACCTGCTGGGTTCAACCTGCTGACGGACTTCTCTTGCTCAGTGGGGGATCGCTCTGCTGATCCCCACTGAGCAGGCGGATAACAGGTCCATCCCTACTCACTATGCTGAGCGGGTATGGACACAGTCCCACACTCCTCTATGGGAGGAGAAGAGAACTATTAGAACACCTCTGGCACACACGCATGCAACACGGGCAACAGCAGGCTCTCCAGAGCACTAGTGTGCATGCGCATGTGCAACGAACTATGTGCATGTGCAGGAGCTCGTCCCTACCACCAATTGGCGCCAGTCAGCCTATTTAACCACTTAAGACCCGGACCAAAATGCAGGTAAAGGACCAGGCCCCTTTTTGTGATCCGGCACTGCGTCGCTTTAACAGACAATTGCGCGGTCGTGCGACGTGGCTCCCAAACAAAATTTGCGTCATTTTCTTCCCACAAATAGAGCTTTCTTTTGGTGGTATTTGTTTGCCTCTGCGATTTTTATTTTTTGCGCTATAAACAAAAATAGAGCGACATTTTTGAAAAAAAACAACAATATTTTTTACTTTTTGTTATAAGAAAAAATCCAATAAACTACATTTTAGTCAAACATTTAGGCCAAAATGTATTAAGCCACATGTCTTTAGTAAAAAAAAAAAAAAATCGCAATAAAAAAAAAAAAAAAAGCTACCTAGCGGGAACAGCGACACTAATACAGCGATCAGAAAAATGATCGCTTAGTGGCGCTGGCAAAAGGGAGTGAAAGGGTTAACTAGGGCGGTGATCAAGGGGTTAAAACTTTATTAGGGGGGATACGGGGGCTACCCTGGACCTAACACTAACTGCCTGTCACACTGACACTAACTGCAGTGATCATACATATAATCACTGCATTCAGTGACACTGTGACAGGGGGGAGAGGGTGGGGGTGTGATCGCAAGGGGTTAAGTCTGCCTGCGTGTACTGGTGTCAGTGTAGTGTTGTGCAGACTAGTGAGATGTGATCTCTCCTCAGCGGCGGTTGAAAATACCGCCGAGTGGAGAGATCACATCACTTCCTCCTCCTGTGTTTACACAGGAGGAGTAAATGACACGCAGGGGGAGCGCGCGGATTGGCTGGGAACAAAAACGAACTGCCGCCCCCTCAGCACGGATCGCTCGGCCAGGTAACCGGACCGCCGCATGTCCCGGGGGGGTCCCGATCGGACCCCCGACCCACGTCTAGGCACCAACGTATATATACGTTGATGTGCCTGTCGGTGCCATTCTGCCGACGTAAATGTACATGCGGCGGTCTGCAAGCAGTTAAGGGGGACTCTGACGCCCAAACAGTGCTGACTGGTCTTCAGCTGTGTGCCGATCTCCTGATTCCTGTTGTGTTCTGACCATAGGTGTGCGCAGCCTATTACATTAGGGTGTGCACCCCAAAGCTCAAACACACATGCGTATATATATATATATATACATATATATATATAGGGCAGTAGGACAATGGACGGTGTCAGTAGAACAGTGGATGGGGGCAGTGGGCAGGGACTGTTGTCAGTTGTTTCTTTTTATTATCTTTTTTATTATTACTTTTCACAATAAATGTTGTTTTATTAGTTTTTTACAATATTCTTTTACAGTAATTTTTTATTATTTTCTTTTACAGTTTTTTAGGAGCACCATTGGGGGGCTTTGGTGAGATGACAGGGGCCTAAACAGACCCCTAATATCTCACTTTTGAGAGAGAAAAAGGGACTGAGGACAGAGATTCCTGAGTCCATTTCTCTGCAGCCAAGCAGCAGCGGGAATCTGTGCAGCACAGGGTGATTAGGGTGTGCCTGGGCACACCTGGCACACCCTGTGCGCACGCCTATGGTCATGACTGATACCCATTGCTGATCTTGGCCTTCCCTGACTCTGCCTTTGGGCTTTTTGATTCATCCCTGATTACTGGTTCCTGATCTCAGCTTCTATTTGACCTTGCTCCTACTGATGCCTTTGTACCTCGCTGCCCACCTGTTACCGACCCCGGCTATCCTTGTGACCCTGCTCTCCATCTGGCTTCAACACTGCTTGAGAGTGCCTGTGCTGGTCGCCTGTCATCTCAGTTCTCCTGGGTCATGTGTCCTCCTGTCCGCTGACTTCAGGAAGTTCCAGCAAGCTACAAGGCCAAAACCTGCAAGTTGATTGGAGTTCCCCTTAACATCAGCTGGTCTTCCGAGCATTACCTTCGCTCAGTGCCTGTTATCCTGCCTGTGTCTCCGAACCTACATCTTCACCTGCAAGCTCTGCAAGCAACACCTACAGGCACTTGTGTTCCTCCTGACCCTAGCCACCATCTGTTTCACCCTCAGTGGGGCTTGGGCTGGAGATACAAGAGAGGCCGACCTCGTCATATCAGACTCCTACCAGGTATGTGACAGGGAGGTTAAGCTGAACACGGACCGATCATATCCAATTTGATCTGCCAGACGGATGGAAAATAGAATTCTGAATTTTGTGTGCATGAGTGTGGTTCTTTCTTTTTGTTTGTATGTGTGAATGATGTCCACCACTCCATGCGGTTCAATATGTTGGATATATACTCTAGGACAGCCCTCAAAATTTCAACTCGCCTGCTCGCATTTGGCAAATTGAAATAAGTTGAGGGCGAGCATGGAGCAGGTTTCCCAACTGTCTGTTACAGACAACTGCTGCCTATAAAATATATGGCCACAGGCAGGCTTTATAACTGTGCAAGCACCTTGCTGAGGCCGTCCCGGGCTCAGGCAGGGGGCAAACAGCCGGGCGTATAGTTGGTGACGTCACGGTGGCGGCTGCGGCTTTTATGAAATACAGGCTGCCGCAAGGGTAGCTGGACCGGCCTGAGAACACGGCGGCCTGAATGCCGAGGTATCACATTATTTCCGACTGCCGTCTCAGAGCCCTAGATGGTGTGCCCGGAGGAGGCCGAGTATAGGAGAGGCGGGGAGCAGAGATCGGGAGGGGATGGTACTGTTTTTCTCCGCACTAGAAGGTAAGACCAGCCAGGGAGAGGGAGGAATGCAAGTCCCAGACAGCAATGCGTGCAGAGCCGTGCCAAAGTATGGTGGGAATTGAAGCTCACTACTAATAATGTTCAATCAGAGTGTACAGGAGCTGTGCTTCTACCTACTACCTGCCTATAAAGTGCTTGGACTTGTAGTTCCACATCTGCAGAGCTGCATGCGAACAGGAGGAGAGACCAGATGGCCGTACACTGTCCAGTCTGATTGCAGATTGACGTACACTGTCCAATCTGATTGCAGATGACCATAAACTGTAAAATTTGATTGTACAATCTCCTGTAAGTTGGCCATACACTGTACAATTATATTTTACAGTGTATGGCCATCGTACAGGAGATTGTACAATCAGATTGTACAGTGTATGGCCATCTTACAGGAGATTGTACAATCAGATTGTACAGTGTATGGCCATCTTACAGGAGATTGTACAGATCATTTATAAGGGCGTGTTTAGTGGTGGAATTAGGGGTGGGGCATGTTGGGGAAACTGGTGGCGAGTGACTCTTAAGGCTTGGCTAGAAGCTCAGGACTTGAAATTTTGAGCCCTGCTCTAGGAGCTCTGTTTTGACTATGCGGTGTATGGGTTCGGGCCATTGGCGGTAGTGATGCGTTGCTTATGTGTATCATTTGGTATGGGTTGATCTTACTTCAATAAATTGGATCCCCTATGTTCTGGTATTTCAGATATATGAGTTGTACCTGCCTGCATCTGCCACGGGTGCGGCCCAGTGTCCATCCGATGTTGTCCTAAGTTCTGGCACTATGGGCTATCAGATCGTGTGTCAAATCTCCTCCCGTACTGGCAGCAATACTAAGTTGGCAAATTATGATGAATTGGGTGAGCACATAATTTTTCTATTTAATTTTGGTTGTTATGCTATTTTTTCAATGATTAATTAATGTATTGTGTGATCATAATGTCTCTTTTAAATTTGATGTCAGTATATATGCAAATTGAGTTTCCCTGAAGAAGCGGAGGTACTGCACTGCAAAACATCTCGGATTACTTTATGCACATGAACTATTCTTCTGTAATTATAAGTGTTTGGCCTTTTATAGCCATGCAAAACCATGCACATCTACATGTTTGTATAATATTTTTATATTTTGTATAATAAATAAAATGTATTACAAATACATTTGTCATCTGTGTTTACCTCAGTGACGATCTCACACCCTTTAAAGTCCTATTTATTCTAGGGTAGGGAGTTTCTCCCATTCATTGCCAATTTTATTTCTATTTGTATCCACTACAGAACGTGGGCGTGAGATACATCCTTGGAACTGGTTACATTTTTATTTAAATACATCAAATGGCTGCTGTTTTAACTGATCACATGTGTAGCATCATTGCAGTTGCAGGTCAAACTGAAGCAGCTTATTTGGCTGTAAAGGATAGGAGAGATTAACTCAATTTTAGGCCTGTTAGCAGATCAGCCTCTACAAATTCAGCAGTGCCTAAAAATGCCTAAAAACGAAGTGCAACTGAGCATGTGCAGAGCAGGCTGAGACAGTGTATTACTGGATTTTAAACAGTATAGTTACTTATGTTTTATGTTTTCATGCTATACCTGCAAAATGGGCCAGCGTGAAGTGATCTAGCAGGATTTAATTTTCCACTTTAAGCAGTTACAGCAACAGTTTTTTCTTTTGGAAAAAAAGTTTTAAATAAATAAATTAAAAAAGCTGACTGTTGTAAGCAATCCTGTCAATTTTAAATGGTTTGTCTTTACTACCTAGCTGCCACTTTTGGTCTGCGAAAGGAATCTGAAAAATAACAGACTTACTAGTCAGGCGCCGTACACACGGCCGAGGTTCTCGCTGAAAATCAGCGAGAACCTCGCTGGAATGCACATTCCAGCGAGGACCTCGGCCGTGTGTACGGTCTCAGCGAGCTTCCCGTCGGGAAGCCCGTCGAGCCGAAATAGAGAGCACGCTCTCTATTTCCTCGACGGCCCGCCTGGAAGAATGGCTGGTTGCCATTCCCGACGGGCGGGTCGCCGAATTCGACGGCCGGGAGAGAACCTCGACGGGCGGAACGATGTGTTCTGCCCGTCGAGGTTCTCTGCCGTGTGTACGCGGCCTCAGAGGAACAAGGGGAAAAATGAAAATATATATATATATTTAGTCACCAGATTTTAAGGAGTTCTAAAGGCAGCAGTATTTTGTATTTATTTTTTCTCTTAATGCATTCTATGCATTAAGATAAAAACCCTTCTGTGTGTAGCAACTCCCAGCAGCCCCTAATACTTACCTGAGCCCCTTCTCTCTGCAGCTAGTGTCTTAGCTGTCCCAGACACTCCTCCTGATTGGCTGAGACACAGCAGCACAGGGACACCATTGGCTCACGTGGCTGGTAATCAAAATCAGTTAGCCAATCAGGGAGAGAGGGGCAGGGCCCAAACTGTGGCTCCATGTCTGGATGGACACATGGAGCTGTGACTCGGCTCGGTGTCCCCTGTAGCAAGCTGCTGGCTGAGGGGGCACTCACCAGAGGGAGGGGCCAGGAGAGCAGAAGAGGGACCTGAGAAGTGGAGGATCTGGGCTGCTCTGTGCAAATCTAACTGCACAGAGGAGGTAAGTGTAATATTTTTGTTATTTAAAAAACAAATAAAAACAAGCCTTTACAATCACTTTAAGAATGTAAGCTACAATATAGTATTTTTGTTTTTGGGTGTAATCTGGCTTTACAATCCCCCCTGTCCAATTGTACGTTTTGCTGGGCTAGTACACTTTGATGCCTTTGATAGAAATGAGCATTAGAGAAAATATTTATCTGATAGAATGTCACTAACAAACCATCTGTTTGGGCTTTAAACCAAAAGAAGATTTCTGTTTTTAACTCTTTGATAATGCAAATCAGTATCAGGAAAGAAACTATTCTCATTGACTGTCCTTAGATAGAAGCTCAGATACATGAAAGAACCAGAAGCCCATGGCAATCTATAACCTGCACATTTCACCTGGATCTGTCATGCATTCAGGAATCCAGATATTCGTGATTTACAGAGTGTTCTTTCTCTGCAGAGTAAACATATCAGGTGTATTTGCTAGTTGCAAGATTTTATGTTTAAAGCCTCATACACACTATTAGATTTTCTGCAGATTTTTATCTTCAGATTTACCAAAACCATCTAATATGAGGTCAAACCTTAATGCCGCGTACACATGATCACTTTTCGGCATGAAAAAAAAGGAAGGTTTTCATCATGAAAAAAAACAAAGTTTTTCCAACTTCATTAATAAAAACGATGTTGCCCACACACTATCGTTTTTGAAAAATGATGAACAAAGAGCGGTGACGTACAACATGTATGACAGCACTCTAAAGGGGAGGTTCTATTTGCCTTTGGGGCTGCTTTTAGCTGATTCCTTGTTAGTAAAAGACGATTCGCGCTTTTCTGTCTGTTACAGCGTGATGAATGTGCTTACTCCATTATGAATGGTAGTTTTACCAGAACGAGCGCTCCCGTCTCATAACTTTCTTCTGAGCATCCGCAGGTTTAAAACGTAGTTTTAGCCCACACACAAATTTTTACTACCCGAAAAAAAATTTTTTTTTTAAAACGATGTGAAAAAATGCAGCATGTTTGAATTTTTTTTTTTTAGTTTTTCAGAAGATTAAAAACGATGCAAAGCCCACACACGATTATTTTAAATTACATTTTTAAAAAGGTCATTTTTTTTAATGCCGAAAAGTGATCGAGTGTACATGACATAATAGTTTCAATTTGTATGCAATCAGACAGGCCCTTGCACTACATGGTTTTGGTAAATCTGAGGACAAAAATCGGCAGAAAATCTAATAGTGTGTATGGGGTCTTAAGCCTCGTACACACGGTACGTTTGTTGGAAGGGGATGGTCTGTTGAAAGACTGTTGTCCTAAATTCTTACCGTTAGTATGCTCCATCTGACCATTGTTGTCCAATTTTCGGCCAACAAATGTTGAATGACAGGCTAGTAAATTTTTGGTGGACAACGGCTCGACGTCTGATTAGTATGGTCAGTACACAAATCCATCACACAATAGTCGAAAGTACAAACACGCATGCTCAGAATCAATGCTCACGGAATTAGCAGAAGGGGCCCAAAGGGTGGTGCACAAGTGCTGAAATTCCTCATAGTACGTCACTACATTCCTGTTTGTGGCACAACAATTGTGTAACGTTAATATGCAAGACAAGATCCTGGCACATGCCCTTTTGACAAAAATCAGACTCTTGGTTGGCCAACAATTGTACCGTGTGTATGAGACTTTGGTCTGCACTAACACATTAGTTGCCAGTCTCCTGGTCTAATTAGTCAGTATTCTGGTGGCATCAAAGTGTGTGAGCAGATGGCCACGACTGGTCTGTGGGCAGGTACATTTTCAGGAATGTGACACCCCGATTGCTGATATGACTCTGTGTTTACCATAAGCTGGAAACAGGTTTAATATATTCTCTGTGGGCCAGTATGACCAAGTGACTGGGAATTTTGTATTTTGCACTATAGAATTACCCCTCCCATTGTGTACCTGTCTAACTAGTTTTAGAGTTGTGATACATTTTACATTATTTAATTTTTTGTAGGAATATGCTCTTATCCCAATTGCTACAGTATGTGTAGCTATAATAACTTTTATACTAGAACATGATATGATAAGTCAAGAAGACAGCAACATATTGTAATTTTTGAACTGGGTGTCTATGCTCAAGGCTCAAAACAGCAGAACATGATTTACATAGAAGTACCATGCACCTATGAAAGTGATAATTATTTGCCACTTAAATCCACAAGCTATGTCTGTATACAATTTATCACAGCTTCTTTTTTTTTTGCACATGTGGTAACATCATCTAGTGATTGAAAATAAAGATATGTTTATTATGAAAAAAAAAAAAAAAAGAAACCATGCATTCCAGCAGCATCTAATCTAGTAAAGACTTGTTCTTTCTGTATTTCAAATTTCAAATGCATGGTTGATTACTCAACCCATCCAGTGAATGATATTCAGGCACATACGTATGTGTTGTATCAGAAGTAATAATGTGACTGTGTATGATTCACTAACACTGGGCATAACAAAAACAAAGAATAGAGGGCTTACCAACCTTATGCATTATACCAATAAATATGTGTAGCGCCTGGTTATTTTTCAGAACCGCTGCTATTTAAATTAAGAGGGGGTCAGAGAGTTAAGTGCTAATGACCATTGTTAATGAGTTCAAATTTGGAGCCTCTGTCCCAGCTTGGCTGTGTTATGGGCTCATGCTGTTGTTCCTGGGGTGCAGATCCACCCCAGGTCGGCAGGTGGCAGCAGTGGAGTCAAGGACTGTATACTTTTCCCCAGCAGCCTATCAGGAGGAGGCTTCCTCGCTGGGGTATTTATGGGGCAGACGCAATCTTCCTGCGTCTTCTCCTCGTGTGGCGCTCACCTTCAGGGTAGCCATTCCGCGGCGCCCCGGCAAACGGCCTTCCGGGCTGTGGTGCACGTGCTACGCAGAGATCCTAGCTTCGGGACCACGTTGGCCCGGAGCATTTGATCTGCCGCTTGGGGCTCAGTAATCAACTGGGTCCCACCTAAGGAGGTCCTGGGCTGTCCGTCCTGTTGGAGGAAGCTATTCGGTGGAGAGTCTGCCTGAGGAATGTCAAGAGAGGCTGGTGTTCTAATAGAGGCCTGACCATCCATCGGGGACCAGGGGAACCGGACACTGAGAGGCTGGATGTTGGTCGCATATCAGTCGGTAACCTAATCTAAACTACCTGAAGGAGATCCAGGTGTTAAGTCCAGTCAAGAGGATTTCGGACTACTATTTTCTGCAACCATTGGGAGGGTCTGTGGCAGAGACTTAACCCCAAATTTGAGTGTCTTTCTGGCTAGAAGGCTTGTGAGAGAGGCCTGTCCAGGTGCGCTATACCCATTCCGGCTGGACTTCCCTTTTACCTACACCTGAATCTGTGTTCTCCATCTCTGCTATTATTTGTAGTAGATATAAAGTGCTAAATACCTTTTCTCATCAACAGTTAGAGCAGTCTTGTGTCTTCTATCAGTGTCTGGTTCAAGCTTGGAGGACAGTGCTGATTGGCCCTGTGCTAATCACATGCACCCTGCCAAGAAAAATGAAAAACTTCTCTAGTAATAGATACTAAACTGAGCATGTACAGCTTGCCCACAAGGCTCTTTTCTATTAGTAAAACAATTGGAGACAGTGGAAGAAGTTTAAACCCAAACATAAGAATATATGCATGATGAATACTCCCACAATTGATGACACTAGTGCTTGTGAGTGCACAACCAACTAGTCTGCATGTATGCAATGTTCAAACCTATATGTGTACTGTATATCAGGTGCATGTGAGTAGCGAAATGTATTACACACTAATGGTTATAAAAGGAGCAGAGTGGGCCCCCCATGTAATATACTTGCAGCAGTGTTCCATGTCGGTGTTACATAGTACTCCTACTGATAAAATGATATTTTCAGGGGACAGCAATGCATTTAGTGCATTGCGTCCTTGGCGATATACAGTAGTTTCCTTGTGAATCTGCTAACACCCTTCAGAGCTCCTGCTGATAATGTGAAGATGTACAGTCTACAACAGATATCAAACTCTCATGCCCCGTACACATGAGCGGCTTTCCCGTCTGAAAAAAAAAAAACAATGGTTTTCCCGACGGAATTCCTCTAAAGCCTGCCTTGCATGCACACGGTCACACAAAAGTTTGATGAAATTTCATCTGCCAAGAACGCAGTGACCCAGTGACGTAAAAGATTACGACGAGCCAAGAAAATTAAGTTCTACGCTTCTGAGCTTGCGTTGAATTGATTCTGAGCATGTGTGTTTTTTTTCCCGTTGGAAAAGCATACAGATGAACGGTTTTCCCGCTAGGATTTTTTCCTGACAGGAAAAAAGAGATCCTACTTTTGTTTTCCGGCAGTTTTCCTGTGGGAAAAAGTCAGATGGAGCATACACACAGTCGTTTTCCCAACGAAAAGCTCTCATCACAGTTTTTCTGACCGGTTGTGTGTACGGGGCATCATGGATTGTACCAGATCTAAAATGTCAATACCTCTAAAGCCTCGTACACACGATCAGTCCATCCGATTGGAACGGTCTGAAGGACCATTGTCATCAGTTAACCAATGAAGCTGACTGATGGTCAGTCGTGCCTACACACCATCAGTTAAAAAAACGATTGTATCAGAACGCGGTGACGTAAAACACAATGACGTGCTGAACAAAATGAAGTTCAATGCTTCCAAGCATGCGTCGACTTGATTCTGAGCATGCGTTGATTTTTAACCGATGGTCGTGCCTACTAACGATCGGTTTTGACCTATCGGTTAGGAGTCCATAGGTTAATTTTAAAGCAAGTTGTCTTTTTTATAACCGAAGGTTAAATAACCTATATGGCCCACACACGATCGGTTTTGACTGATGAAAACGATCCATCAGACTATCAGGCTATCCTATCGTTTGTACGAGGCCTAATATTCCTCCATATGCCATTAAAGCCTAATTTTCCTATATAAAAGTTTTAAACTTAGCTAGGCTTATGTTCATAATGCACCATACACAAAACACCAATGCGAACAGTGCTATGTGCGGCAATGAGTTGTCTACTCGTAAATGCCAACCATTCAAGATGTTTTTCCTTCATTTAAATACGGAAAAATCCTGTTTCCATTTGATGTTGTTAAAAGAGCTTTAAAATACTTTCCTCTATGGGCCAGATTCAGGAACAGTTAGGCTGGCGGATCCAGTGATCCGCCAGCCTAACTGTGACTTTGAGCCGGCGTTTCTGTTTTCTGTAACCAGAAAACAAGAAACGCTGGGTTGAAGCTCCGATGCGAGCAGCGTAACTGAGTTTCGCCATCGCATCGTTACTTCAACTTAAAAATGGCGCCTGGGGCGTTCCCGCCGATTTACGCTCAAAAAATATGTTAATGAGCGGAAATCGGCAATTCACGATCGAATTCCGGCGCGACGCAATGACAGTACGACGTTTCCGGACGGGATACACGGCGCATAGATATACCTACATGGGGTTGGAGTATCCTATGTTAGGTATAGGCGTCGTCATCGCGTCGGGAAAAAAAAAAATCACGTCGCTTGCGTAAAAAGTTCATGAATGGGAATGTGACGTCATTGACGTTCATTCACAGAATTTAGAGCATGCGCACAGGGATGTTTGGACACTCGACGCATGCGCAGTACGTTGGCGGCGGGATCGCGCTTAGTTAGAATACTACACGCCCCGTACCCGCCCAATTTGAATTCCGCCGGCTCATTTGTGATGCGCTGCCGCAACTTTAGGAGCAAGTGCTTCCTGAATAACAGCACTTGCTCCTAAAATTTCAGCAGCGTAACGCAAATGAGATGCGTTACTCCAGAGCAAAGATGCTCTGCTCTACCTGAATCTGGCTGTATATGTCTATTATGTAATGTTTATGTATAGTTATTTATTTAACTTAGAGAAGCATATAGCATATGTTGCCAATAAAATAAACCAGAGAAGATTTTCTCATCTGCAAAATGATCGGTATCGGTATACTGGATGAGATCATAAAAAGCTGATTTTTTTTTTTTTTTTAGCCTAGATTCATTAGTTGAGAAAAGCCTAAGCACATAGTGAATCAGCACCCACCCCCTGCTATCAATTAATTTCCTGAGAGAATGTGGCGGGGTAGTGAAGCAATACTACAACCATGTATGTCCCATCCCTAACACGCCAAGTCTATTGCCGCGTACACACGACCGTTTACTGGGTTGTAAAAAATGAAGTTTTTATGGGTCTAGAAAAAACAACGTTTTTTTTCAACCCGATCATTAAAACTGCCTTGCCTACAATGCTCCAGCAAAGCGTGGTGACGTACAACGCGTACGACAGCACTATAAAGGGGATATTCCATGTGGATGGCGCCACCCTTTGGGCTGCTTTTGCTGATTTTGTGTTAGTAAAAGACGATTCACGCTTTTCAGTCTGTTACAGCGTGATGAATGTACTTACTCCATTACGAACGCTAGTTTTACCAGAACGAGCGCTCCCGTCTCATAACTTGCTTCTGAGCATGCAGGTTTTTTTCACGTTGTTAAAGCCCACACTTGACCATTTTTTATGACGTAAAAAACAACGGGCCAGATCCACAAAGCACTTAAGCCGGCGTTTCACGAGATGCGCGGCGTAAGTCTAAATATGCGCCTGCGTATCTATGCGACGTATCCCCAAAACGATATACGCCTAAAATCCAGAATTTTTCGACCAACGTAATTTCGATAGACCGGCGCATCGTGCACGCAAAAATGCGCTAGACACACCATTGATTTGCTATGCAAATATGCAAATGAGGGAGATACGGCGATCCACAAAAGTAAGTTTGTGCGGTGCAGGCTACGCGCTGTGCGCATCAGCTGCACGTCCGGTCTAAAATTAGTCCTTATAAAAGCAGATTTAAATTTGGACAATCCGTCTACATGTCAGCTAAAGCAACACCGTTAGGGACGAGCTGAGCACCCACACTTGCAGGACAACAATTAGTATGCCAACATGCCAGGGGCATCCTTGCTCATAGCTATACTACTGACTTTAGATGAGCGCAGAAGGAGGAGGGCACGGAGGAGGGCACGGGAGAGGATATACCGCAGACGCATAGACATCTTTGGCATCTCCCTGTTTAACTATCTTAGTACAGGGTCGAGACTGCATGTGTCGACGTTGCAAGCACAGATCGCGGTTATCCCTAAGGAAGGGAAAGACCCGAGCCAATGTGGAAGCTACCGCCCTATTTCGCTGCTGAACGTCGATCTTAAACTCCTTACGAAGATCCTCGCAACCAGAATTCAAAGCCACCTGCCGAGCCTGATCCACTTAGATCAGGTTGGGTTTGTCCCTACCAGAGAAGCGAGGGACAATACCGCTAAGGTACTGAACCTCGTACATGTAGTAAACGTTACGAAAACTCCCTGCATCTTTGTGAGTACTGACGCCGAAAAAGCGTTCGATCGTGTTAATTGGAGGTTTATGTTCGATACGCTAAAACACATTGGGCTGGGCCATAACATGTTGAATTGGATATCACCGACATATACAGACACATCGGCCAGAGTCAGGGCCAACGGAGTGCTGTCAGAACCGTTTCCGATTAAAAATGGGACGAGGCAGGGGTGCCCTCCGTCACCCTTACTGTTCGCACTCACCCTCGAGCCCTTTCTGCGTCACATACGAACAAACCCAGGCATTTCAGGGGTGAGGGTGGGAGACAGAGAACATAAAGTCTCAGCCTATGCGGATGACCTGCTCTTCTCTCTGACGAACCCGGGAACATCCCTTCCCAGTCTGATGAGAGAATTCGAGATCTATGGACGACTATCCAACTTAAAAATAAATATGAGCAAGTCAGTGGCGATGGGGGTGGGAATCCCGAGTCCCAGTTTAGAACGCCTACGCAGCAGTACTGGCCTACAGTGGACAGATACAGCTTTGAACTATCTTGGAACGCGCATCCCCCCGACCCTATCCCAAACTTTTAGACTCAACTTCCCGCCACTCCTGAAAGCGGTGCAGAAGTTGCTGGACCAGTGGACCACCGGTCTGCACTCCTGGTTCGGCAGGTGCAACATACTGAAGATGTCCATACTGCCGAAATGTATCTACCTCCTTCAAGCCCTCCCCATTCATATACCTGCGGATTTTTTTAAACAGGTTCAGACCATGTTTAAGACCTTCCTGTGGGCTGGGAAACATCCTCGGATACGCAGATCGGTACTGTCCCTGTCCAAGAGTTATGGGGGAATAGCCATGCCTGATGTCCGGACATATTACCACGCAGCCCATTTAAACCGTCTGGTTGACTGGTGCCGACATAGAGGTACCAAACTTTGGCCTCACCTGTAGCAGGCCCAGAGCGAGATCCCGCTGCAGAGGGCGCCGTGGTGCCCTGCGGCATTACACAGATCGATACGACTTCACCCTCTGGTGGGGGCCACACTCGGGGTCTGCGCTAGGCTGCTTTCACGGGCCAGGCAGACGGTGGGTACCTCACC
Organism: Rana kukunoris; assembly: GCA_029574335.1. Lineage (NCBI taxonomy): Eukaryota > Metazoa > Chordata > Amphibia > Anura > Ranidae > Rana > Rana kukunoris. The sequence goes on along the minus strand of CM056049.1, from coordinate 232,465,874 downwards.
GTTGTACCCAGTATTGGGCAACCCACAATTTGAACCAGGAATACGAGACATATGATTTCGTACTCTGAGAGAATCTGGCACATTCCAGGCCTCCCATTTTAGCATTGCGGGACGCTGGAAAACGCTCGCGGAACTGGTGGATCAAAAATAAATTTACCACCTGGACTTCCTGAGGGCAAATCAACTTAACCACTTCCTACACACCATGCCACCCCCCCCTGCGGGCACTCACACTCTCACAGCTTTGGAGGAGCTGTGCTCGGGCACGGAACCGCTGCCACACGCCTTGTCCATTATTTATAACACACTAACCACACCGGCGGAGGGATATCATATCCCATGTATAGTTAAATGGGAACAAGACCTACAATGCACGTTCTCAGCCAAGAAAAAACAACAAATACTGACTTTCGCTCACAAGTCCTCCATCTGTACGAAAGTTCAAGAGACAAATTACAAAATCATGACGCGATGGTACCGTACACCGACATTGCTTAACAAACTGTTCCAGACGACCTCAGACTTATGCTGGCGCTGCCAGACAGAGAGGGGCACGCTGCTCCATATCTTCTGGTCCTGCCCACGGCTGTGACCCTTCTGGACGGAAGTCAGAAGGATATCCCAAAAATTCACAGACAGACAGCTCCCCGACGACCCAGCCTTTCTACTGTTACATGCCAATGACATCCCCACACGTGTGTATAAAAAAATCAATTATTAGGCACCTTCTTGATGCCGCTAAGGCCTGCATCCCCATTTGCTGTAAATCCCCAGAACCACCGACTGTAGCAATGTGGCTACGGAGAGTGGATGACATAAATAGAATGGAAGATCTGATCCTTACAAGCCAAGACAGACAGGAAGTCCATATACAAACGTGGCGGCTGTGGAACATCTACACCTATTCGGATGAAGGACAAAATCTTAGAGACCCGACCCGACTTCAGGGGTCTACCCCCCCCCCCTACCCTAATTGACTTAGGAGTTGACGCACCGGACCAAGCGCACCGTAGATAGGGCCATCAGACATATGGATCCATGCTCGCGGGTACTCCCCCCCCCTCCCCCATACATACCCCCCCAACCGGACCTCCCCCCCATGGGGTGGTTACACTTCCTGTATCCCCAGGCTACGTCTGAGGAGTCACTGCTTTCTACTGTCCCCCTTCTCTTTTCACTCTTACTACCTTTCAGAATATTAGGAAAAGGTGAGCGGATCTGCGGATCCCTGGTTACATGTCACAACCCATGGGCCATTGAACCCTATCATTGCAGTGTCTGCTGTGTATTGCCCGTAAGGGCTAGTAGCCTAACGATACGCAATGACCTATTGGGTAATACATTCGTCCTGAATAACAGTATATTTATGACTGAATTCTGTTTGTATATGCATCTCTAGATAACACTGTTTTTGAATGTTGCTGTGATCCATGTGGACCGCTCTTTGTTGTGTGTAAATAAAGAATTTTGAAAAAAACACATCTTTGGCATGAGTGATTCTGAGGTGTATCGCATCTTAAGATTCACCCCTCATGCCATCATGGAATTAACCACAACTCTGCAGGAGAACATCACCAGCCCAACACAACGCTCACATGCAGTGCAGCCACTGGTCAAGGTCCTGGCAACACTCCATTTCCTTGCCAGTGGCTCTTTTCAGCGTACAAGTGGAGTGGTGGCTGGGATGGCACAATCCTCCATGAGCAGACGTGTGCACCAGGTTATCCCTGCAATCCTCAGACGCATGGCCAACCAAATCATCAAACCCACCACTGAGGACCTGCTGCTGAAGGCAATGACAGATTTCTACAGAATTGCCAGATTCCCACGCACCGTGGGGGCCATTGATTGCACACATGTGGCACTTCAGCCCCCCCGTGAGACAGAGCACATATACCGCAATTGGAAGCATTGGCATTCCATCAACGTACAGGTGATAGTCGATGCCAAATGCCTCATATGGCACGTCCGTGTCAAACACCCCGGATCCAGCCATGACAGCTACATATACAATCATAGCCCCATCCTAACAGAATTCGAACAGAACATGTATGGGGACAGCTGGCTGGTTGGTGAGTGACATGGGAGTCAGGCATGACTGTCCCCCCCATGATGCAGAAATCACAAGGGACACATGCACTACTAACATCCTCCTGTCTTTTCCCTTCCAGGTGACTCTGCATATGGACTGGGACCCCATCTCATGACTCCTATCCGGAACCCCTAAACCCCAGGAGACGAAAGATACAATGAAGCACACGCCAAAACCCGTGCAGTGGTGGAGCGTACCCTTGGCCTCCTGAAGTCACGTTTCCGATGCCTGGATAAGTCTGGGAGTACCCTGTTGTATTTTCCAAACTTTGTATGCCAGATCATCGGTGTATGTTGCATGCTGCACAACTTCGCAGTGAGAAAGGTCCTGGAGATTGACATACGTGATGACCTGACCCCAGAACCAGACAATCCCCCCCCTAACCGAGGCTACCCCGTCTTCTGAGGGAAGAGCAGCCAGGAGACAGCTCACATTAGGCATCTTTGCACGTTAAACACACACATTAATCATGGCACAATGAGAATGCATGCATGCACACCACTGTGGTCCCTAGATCACACACACCACATCCTCATCACATTGGATTAGCACAAGCCCACCATGCAGGACTTGTGAGCAGCAACGCCACGCCACGGCTCCAATTATGTCACTGTACATTCATACACCATTCACACGGACCTGGGGATCACTTCTTCCTGGTCCTGGGGATCCCTTCTCCACCACAACAGAGGGTGACACCCCTTTCCCGGCAGGAATGTCACCCCCACATTCAAAAATCATTCACAAACAGAAAAAAAATCATAACCCCGCCAAAAAAATGCACAGCAAAAAAAAACAAAAAGGCCCAGCAAAAAAATAAAAAAATGCCCAGCAAAAAATAAAAAATAAATGCCAAGCAAAAAAACCAAACAAATGCACAGCAAAGAAAACACAGAAAAGCCCAAAAAAAATACCGCCGCTGGCGTGACCTACGCCTGGGGCGGCCACGGCCCCGGCTCCTCAGGAGAGACTCATGGGGGGGGGGGTAATCCGGGGAAGGAGGAGCATCCCCTGGTCTCTGCCCACCTGGCGGCCTGCCCTCCAAGGCCACGGCAATTCTGGTCAGGCCAGCATTGAGGGTTGCCGTATTGGCCTGGATAGCCTGGGGGAGGGCCCGCACATCCTGACCGAGGGCCCGCACATCCTGACCAACGCCTGCTGTGGTAGCCTGCATTTCATTTTGGCAATTGATCAGAGCCAGGGAGTTGCAGGCCATGTCCCCAACTGAATCCTTTATGGAGGACTCTCCTCCATCCGCCCCAAAGTCTGGCTGACCTGTCCCAGATGGAGGGTCTGAAGGGCCTGGTCCCTTCTCAGATTTGCAGGCAGAACCTCGGCCACCCCCCTGGTCTTGTGGGTCGCCTTCCTGCCTCCAGATGAGGCTTGTGGCTGGGGAGAAGGGGAGCCCCTTGGGGGGAGCCCTGTTGGTGGAGGAGTGGGAGGGGCTACCCCTGATGGAAGCCTGGCTGCTGCCAGCCATAGGGGAAGACTCCTCCAAAATTAACATGAAGTCATTCCCTGACATGAGCTCCTCCTCAAACTCAAACTCCTCCTCCTCAACCTCCTCACAGGACTCTGGCCTTGTCTGGGGGTCTTCCTCAGACTGTTGTCTTGGGGATGGTGCGGACAGGCCAGATGGCCCAGCACCCTCTTGCACATCTGTGGATGACACAAAACATTCACAGGTTGGAGGATCCACACACTTGCCACATATTCCCCCCCCCCACACATGCTACACACCCGATAGAAGAAAAAAAAAACCTTACCAGTCCTCACATCCTCCTCAATGGAATCAAAGCCAGGCAGCCCCTCCACTTGCTGCCTGTTGAAGGTCTGGGCCACCGAACGCTCCTCCTCAGTCAGCCTAACAGTGCACGGTGGGCCCCCTCCAGTGCCCCTGCCATGTGCTGCAATCTTGGCCAGCTTCCCACGGACCACACGCCGGAGATCATTGATCTTCTTTTGGATCCCCTGGCGTGTCCGGGTCTCACCCCCCAACGAGTTTACCTCGTCGGCGATGTCCTGCAAAATCTGACTCTTCCTGGCCGGGGGGGTGTTGGCACTCTCCGGGCCGTGCAGGAATCGCCCATATTGGGTAATGGCCCTGATAAGGGCACTGCCCCCCCACCCCAAAGCACTCTTGTCCCCATGTCGATAGGGACAAGAGCCTCTTCCCGACAACACTGGCCATTGGTTGTCGGGGTATGCGGGCGGGAGCCAATCAGAATCTGGGAGCCCCTTTAATAAGGCGGCCCCCAAATTCCGGCCCCCACCCTATCAGAATGAGTATGGGGTACATGGTACCCCTACCCATTCACCTGGTGGAAAAAGTGTAAACACAAATAAACCACACAAGAATAAAATAATTTATTAATCAGCTCCGGGGGTCTTCCGCCAACCCACCCCGGTCTTCGCCGCTGCAGTCTTCCGCCGCCGCCCCCTTCACCACGAAGCTCCGTGCTTGTGGGGGAGGGCAGCGGGCTTCAAAGTTTTCGGCCGGGGTGAGGGTCGCACATCCCACCCCGGTCTTCTAGTCTTCTTCCGGGCTTCGTAGTTTTCTGCCGGGGGGGGCTCTCGATAGCCTCTTCTGTCTGGCTCTTCCGCGGGGGCCAGGGCTTTTCATCGCTGTGTCGCCGTCTTCCGCCGCCGCCCCCTTCACCACAAAGCTCCCGCGCTTGTGTGGGAGGGCAGCGGGCTTCGAAGTTTTCGGCCGGGGTGAGGGTCGCACATCCCACCCCGGTCTTCTAGTCGTTTTCGCCGCCACCGCCGCCCCCTTCACCACGAAGCTTCCTGCTTATGGGGGAGGGCGGCGGGCTTCTCAGGGCAGGGCATGATGGGAATGTGATGTCACATGGGTTAAGGTCATGGGATGTGCGACCCTCACCCCGGCCGAAAACTTCGAAGCCCGCTGCCCTCCCACACAAGCACGGGAGCTTCGTGGTGAAGGGGGCGGCGGCGGAAGACGGCGACACAGCGACGAGAAGCCCGCCAAGTCGAAGTTCGGGATGGGATGTGCGACCCTCATCCCGGCAGAAAACGTCGAAGGGGGCGGTGGCAGAAGACGGCGACACAGCGACGAGAAGGCCTGGCCCCCGCGGAGGAGCCAGGCAGAAGCCGACGAACCCGGAGAGTGGCGCCCTCCGGCGGAAGACAGCGAAAGAAGCCCTGGCCTCAGGAGGAGCCAGGCAGAAGCGGAGAAGCCCGAGGGGGAGCGACACCCCTGTTGTTCTCCGCTGTTTTCGGCCCTCCCCCCCCCCGGATGTGAAAGAGCTTAATTTTGGGGTGGGGGCCCGGCCGAACATGGCGGAGAGCATCGGTGGGTGTTTCCCCCCCAGCAGAAAACGGCTAGAAGACCGAGGAGTGGTGACGCCCCTGTTGTTCTCTGCCATTTTCCGCTGCCCCCCCCCAGATGTGAAAGAGCTTAATTTGGGGTGGGGGCCTGGCCGAACATGGCGGAGAGCATCGGTGGGTGTCTCTCCCCCCGGCAGAAGACAGCGGCGAAGGCCGGGGGGGGGTAGGTGTACCCCCCCGGCGGAAGACAGCCATCAGCCCACGGGAGGCAGGAGCCCCCCGCAGAAGGCGGCGGGGAAGACCGAGGAGGGGCTCTGCCCCCCGTTGTTCTCCGCCGTTTTCGGCCGGCCCCCCCGGATGTAAAAGAGCTTAATTTGGGGTGGGGGCCTGGCCGAACATGGCGGAGAGCATCGGTGGGTGTCCCCCCCCCCCGGCGGTAGGCGGCGACGTAGACCGGTGCGGGGCTGGAGCCCCCCAGGCAGAAAACGTCTAGAAGACCGAGGAGGGGCTCCGCTCCCCGTTGTTCTCCGCCGTTTTCGGCCGCCCCCCCCGGATGTAAAAGAGCTTAATTTGGGGTGGGGGCCTGGCCGAACATGGCGGAGAGCATCGGTGGGTGTCCCCCCCGGCAGAAAACGGCGAAGCCCGGGGCCCAATGGGCTGGTGGTGGGGGGTCCCGGCAGAAGACCCCCAGAGCTGACTAATAAATTATTTTATTCTGTGTGGTTTATTTGTGTTTACACTTTTCCACCCGGTGAATGGGTAGGTGTACCATGTACCCCATACTCATTCACATAGGGTGGGGGGCCAGAATCTGGGGGCCCCCTTATTATAGGGGGCTCTCAGATTCTGATAAGCCCCCCGCCCGCATACCCCGACAACCAATGGCCAGGGTTGTCGGGAAGAGGCTCTTGTCCCTATCGATGTCAGGAATGGTCCCCCCTGTTGGTACATCTGCTTGTTAGTCTGGCTGCAGTACCGGCCTCCACCAGCGGGGGGTTCCTTGTCTTCTGGAGCTCACAGCCTTTCATACGTTCAGGTGTGACTTGAACGTAATTAAGACACTCCCTATTTATACCCGGCGAGCTCAAGCAGAGCTCGCCCTGGTATCTTCATATCTGCTGGACCTAAGCCTGTACCCGGACCTGTATTCTGACCCTGATTCGGTACCTTGATCCTGTTCTGATCCTGATCCCTGATCTTGTCTGCCCTGCATCCTGATCCCTGATCCCGCCTGGACCTGTCTGCCCTGCTTCCTGTTCCCTGTCTCCCCTTAACCTGAATCCTGCAGCTAGTCCATCCATCTGACCCCTGCTCCGTCCTGTCCCATCTGCTGGTATCCCTTGTGTATGACCTCGGCCTGGCTTGACCTATCTGTACGGTATTCCCTTCTTGATTATATATATATTGTTTGCTATCTTTATGGTTGTCCTTATTTACTTTATTAAACACCTTTTACTTCACTGACTGCGTGCCTGGGAGAAGGGTTTGGTCTGGATCTGAGGGGGAACCCCACGCCGTTTTTGGCGTGGGTTTAACCCCTTATGTTCCAGATCAAATCTAAGAGCCTGTTGTGCACCTGGAGGGGGACCCCCACCCCGTTTTTTTTTTTAATTTGGTGTGGAGTTCCCCTTTATCCCGGTCCTGTCAGGGGGGGGAATGCCTGCTCGTCTGTCCATACAATGTATGAACAGCGATCTGTCATTTCCCCTAGTCAGTCCCACCTTCTTTACAGTTAGAACACACCCAGGTAACATAATCAACCCCTTCCTCGCCCCTAGTGTTAACCCCTTCCCTGCCAGTGACATTTTTATAGAAAGCAATGCATTTGTATACCATTGGTCGCTAGAAAAATGCCAAAGCTCACAAAAATGTGTCCGCCACAATGTCGCAGTAGCCAGAAAAATCAATGATCGCCACCATTACTAGTAAAACAAAAATATATTCCTAAAAAACCCATAAAACCAACCCCTACTTATAACTTTTGCCCAAACCAATCAAACGCTTATTGCGATTTTTTGGAACCAAAAATATGTCGAAGAATACGTATCGGCCTAAACTGAGGGCAAAAAGTTTTTGGATATATTTTGGGGGAGATTTATTATAGCAAACAGTAAAAAAGTTGTCTTTTTATTTACAAAATTGTCGCTATATTTTTGATTCAAGCAAAAATAAGAAAAAACGCAGAGGTGATCAAATACCACCAAAAATAAAAATAAAAAAATTTTTGTTGGGGGAAAAAAAGAGGACGCCAATTTTGTTTGGGGGCCACGTCGCACAACCTCGCAATTGTCAGTTAAAATGACGCAGTGTTGAAATGCAAAAACTGGCCCGGTCAGTGACCAGTAATAGGGTCTGGGGCTCAAGTGGTTACAAATTGAGAAAACACTAAAGTTAGCCCAATTTATGGCCATAATGTGAAAGATGATGTTACACCGAGTAAATAGATACCCAACATGTCACGCTTTAATATTGCACACACTCATGGAATGGCGCCAAACTTCAGTACTTGAAAATACCCATAGGCAACACTTTTTTATTTATTTTCAGGTTACCAGTTTAGATTTACAGAGGAGGTTAAATATGTGGGCGGGACTTACACATTTAAGGCCCGCCCACATATGGAAACATCCTTCAAACCACACATGTGAGGTATCATAGCGTGCATAAGAGTGAGAGGAATACTTTTAGCACTAGACCTCATCTGTAAATCTAAACTGGTAACCGAAAAAAAAAAATGCTGCGTGTTCGCTTCTGACTGCGAGCTACTAGGGACAGGGGCGTTTTAATTATTATTATTTATGTTTGTTACGTAAAATTTTATAAGACCTCCCCTTCAGGTTGTAAAGCATCAGTTCAGGGGGAACAAAAAAAAACACCTCTAATTCTTTCATCCGCCATTGCAGATTTGATTCTGGTAATGCATCTCGAGTGAACTGGGCATGCTCGAAAACTTAGAAAATTAAGCTGGGTGTTTGTGCCTGAAAATGACATGCATCTTTCTGAGCATGCTCAGAAAGCTTGTTTTTTGGCTTAGTAATTTAAGGACATCCTTAACAGGTGTAAGCAGTTACAAGTGCACACAAACTAGAGGCTGACATTTCCTCATGTGTTTCCAATTGGTTCATTAGCACACATGTTATAAAAAGCGTGGATAGAGCACGTGTCAGCTGCCCTCAGAGGGGGCAGACTTGCTGGCTGGAAGTAATGGCGGAGCGAAACAGAGATGTTTTGGAGCAAGTTTTGATTTTTGATTTGTTTTGTCTGCTGCATAATTTTGCTAAATGTTTCTCAAGATGTTAATGACTAATGTTTGAATCCTGAGGGTCTATCCTGTTATTTCAAAAGCATGATTTATTTTCCAATGACTGTGTGAAATAAACCTTGGTCTATTTTTTGTTTTTATGTTTTTTTTATTTTTATTGTGTGTTTATTTTTAATATTTTGTTACTTTCAAATTTTGAAGTTTGTTTTGTGATATTCTTTTCATGCTATGGATTTCAACAGCTGCAGCTGAACTAGTTTGGGCCTAAACCATCAAGTGTGATTTGTCTCTAAGCTCTTTCCTGGTGTGTATGCATGAAATGTTTAGTCACCAGAAAAGGAAGGACAAAGCGGTAAGTATTGTTTCCTAGAATTGATGTCCAGACTGACTTTTTAAAGCACATGTGCAAGATGAAGGAAAACCTGCAAACAAGGCCTGTTGGGGGGGGGGGGGGGGGGTGGTGTATTGGTGGAAATGTTTTGTTTATTCAGACACGGCATTAGGTACCAAATTTACAAATAACGGGGAAACATCAAGAAAATCTCACACTGCTTACAAACATTTACATATACAAGATAGTCATTTAAACAACTATAACATTCCTATAAAACCAACATTGAATTTACAAACCTTGAAAACACAGACTACTAACACGCAACCAATTCACCAGTGCTAACCTCTATCAGGTTGGGCAAACTTTTATCACCCTCCATTATCCGGCTCATTGCACTTTGGGTCACTATTGGTGCATACCCATAATTAAGGTCCATAAGAAACAAAAGAAAGAATATCAAAATACTATATATGGCATATTTTACGCGGATTAGCCAACTACCTGCGCAAGCCTATTGGCATCAACTGCAGAAACCTACAGCCTCTGCCCCATCTGGCCACTGCACCAGGTCATAGCTAGCCAAATCCATCAACAGACCACATATCTATACATCATAAACATCGAACAAAATCCCGCTATATTAACCGACTAGTAAAATAACAAATTACTTTGCGGCACCCGCACCCTCATCCTGCTTAGAACAGGGCACAGAACCCACTCCCGCATCATTCATTTAACACCTTTTTTACTTTTTTTATTTTTCTTCTTATTCTTCCTAAGCACTACCCAACCAGTATCACCGGCTGCTGGGCCCACCCCACTCATACCCTCTGAGGGCTCTTCACTTGACCCGGCCTGAGGTCTTTTCTGTGACCCAAGGGCCACCTCCATATCCTCCTGGGTTACTGCACCACCCAACGCATGAGAATCCACCCGGGGGGGGGAGAGCGGGGCAAAACGGGAAGAAAGCAGGAGGGGAACAGAACAAGAATGAGAGGAGGGGGCAACAGGAAGAGAAAAGGAAGGGGGGGGAAGGATAGCACAGACTGGCCCCAACACCCCCCCCCCCAGGGGGAACCACCAAACCCTCCTCACTCCCCTCTACTTCAGAATCGGTGTCTAAGGCAGAGGAGTCCATCAAAAACTCAGGAGGCCCCCCAAGGAAAACCCCACCACCTCCTGACACTCCACTCTGACCCGGAGGGTCAGGGGCTACTGCACCAACCCCCGCCCTCCTCCTGATGAGACCCTGCCTTTGAGGCTCCTCACCCCCCTCTACCTCAGAATCAATGTCCACTCCACTCTGACCTGGAGGATCAGGGGCAGCTGCACCAACCCCCGCCCTCCTCCTGACAGAACCTTGCCTCTGGGGCATAGGGGCAGCCCGACCACCAGATCTAGAAGCACCCACGGCCTGCCCCCCCCCACCCCCCTCCATCTCAGAATCGGTGTCCGAGGTGAAACCTTCCGACACCCCAGATTCCTCTTGCACATTACCCCTATAAGCCTGCGGACATCGACTGAAAGGGTGACCTAACTCCTTACAAAGATTACATCTAATATGGGCACACCCGTCCGCCAGGTGACCCCTCCCACCACAGCGCGTGCACTTCACAACAGTGCATTCAGCGCTCAAGTGAGTGGGGGACCCGCACTTAAAACACCTTTTAGGCTGTCCAGGATAAAAAACCAAAATTCTGTCTCTCCCAATGAAAGCACTCCCAGGGATATGAGCCATGCTATTTCCCTGCCTCTTCAACTTAATCTTAACCCCCCAGGCCCCTGTCCAGATCCCCCTTTCATCCACCTTCTTCCAAAGGGGGCACTGGAGCTGGCCATGACGGGTCAACCAGGTCGCAATGTCTTCCGGAGGAAGGGATTCATTGCGTACCAGGATGGTTACATTTTTGACCTCCTCCTGCCTAGACAGGGGGGTCAAACAGAACTTGGACCATGGGTCCTGTCTTTTGACTAGTTCATAATTCAACAAAAACATTTCCATAACGATGACTGACATAAAACTAAAATCAAACTCTACTGAACCTCCCGGATGGATAACCGCAAAGAGGTCAGACGCCCTTACTCCCAGAGAGAGGACCATATCGATGACCTCTCCTCGGGACGGGCACTGACCTTCACCAATAAACTTTAGTTGCACCACATTCCTTCTCCTGCGTTCTGTACCACCACCTCCCCTGGACCATGCCCTCTCACCCCACTGCTCTTGCGCAGGGGGAACCCTGAAATTGCGGGCACCGAACTTGCTGTAAATATGATCCAAGGGAGCACTTAACGCAGCCACTTGAGCATAAGACCTGCCCTCCCTCAAAGCATTGAGCAAGCTCTCTTCCTGAGAGGTTGTGATAACTCCCGCAGGTTGGGGTGCATCAAATGGACCAACCCCCCTTAGCACCTCCATTGACGCAACCTGGGCAGTCTCCTCATGACTCGCTGCCCTCCCCCTCACTACTGAAGGACCCGAAAGGGGGCCCGACCCCAACACAACTTCCTGTACCTGAGCCAATTGAGTATCATCCATATTAAAACCAGAGTCCCCCATCTCTTCACAGGCTCCATAGGAACCTACATGGACTTCTGTCACAGCTGCAGACTGGGAACCTTCTAACTTTCTAATAAAATCCATTGCCAAACATTCATCATCTAAATGTCCCGCAGGGTGATCCCCCCAAACTGGAGCCTGTTCAGAAGGGAGACCCGCAGATGGGGAAGTACTCACAAGTCCCTGGGTATTCTGTTCCAAAGCTGAGGACCGGACCTGGCCGGGAAATGGAGCTCCGGGTGTCACCACAGCCACTTCCGGTTCACCCGCTGACGTCACTTCCGGTTCCGGGTCACGTGCTGACGTCACTTCCGGTTCCGGGTCACATGCTGACGTCACTTCCGGGTCACGTGCTGACGTCACTTCCGGTCGCGGCTCCGTCCCAATCACGGGAGATTCCCGCACAGCGGAAATGCCCTCCAAGTCACTGCTAATTGGTCGTCCAGAAGCAGGAGGCTCCACATGGCGTGGCGTGCCCTCTCCCTCGGCAGCCATTGCTATCCTAGCCATAGCTTCTTCCATACTAGATGTCATACAGTCCATCTCAACTGGATCCGCGGTAGATGCCTGCCCCTACCCTGTAAACCCGCAGCGGTCGCCACCACAACGGCCGGCTGACCCTGCTGTAGGCTACTTGCTGGGTTCACAGAGGCCAAAGCACCCCCGCTTCCAGGAGCAGGCTTATCACCCTGATCTTGCTGGGAACCAGACACACTCTTCACAGTGACCAAAAGACCAGGCGGAAGACGAGGAAGACTCACCACGGGGTTGAGACCTCTCTTACTCACGCAAGTACCTCCTGCTTCGTGGGACAACCTCCCACTTGATGTTGTACCCCCTATCTTCACAGGTTGGGGTCCGGCAGGTGCCTGGGCGCCCTCAGCGGTACTCTCCGAGATAGTCCCTGAGGTCTGAGGTTCCACTAACAGAGAACCCCCAGCCCCCTCAGCTACTAATGCTGACTTGCCTCTCCTTGCTGCCTGCTTGCTCTCCTCAGAGGCACGTTGGAGCTCCCTCCTGATTGGAAGGAGGAAAGCCTTCTCTGCAGTCCCTCTGGAACAGAGACACATAACAAGACCCCATAACTGGCCATTCTGCTCTTTCAACAGGTCTATTGCTTCCTTGAATTCAAATCTTTTTGAGCTACTAGCCCGATTTCTTCTGTTCCTTAAACTGGCCAGCACTGTAATCCTGGAATGGAGAGCTTGTGCCGCCTTCTGAATCAAACCTTTGGTTTTGCTGCGTCTTCTCAGCATTCGCTGATCATCCTCCCCTTGCTGGGGAAAAGTCCAATCTGCCAGCTTGGACTGGACCGACAAAAATTGCTTCTCTTCTTTATTTAAATCCCCAAAACTCGGGAGATCCACGGTCCTCGGAGGTACCGGGCGGGAGGTGAACTCCCCTTGCCCAGGAACAAGCCCCTGGCCTGGGCTTGATGAGGCCATAGCCTCCCCTCTCCTCCAGGGTCTGGTTCTTCACAGGAGCTGCTTCAAAGACACAACCTCTTCCTTCAAGGCATTGGATGGACAGGCTTGAAGTGCTGATTTACAGCGCTGTGCTTGAAACTAGCACAAGACAATCCTATTCTAATTGTGGGTTGTTTGAGGGAAGCCAATTGAGTGTTAGAACCCCTGCTAGTGTTTTTAGGTTGGGCTTTGTGTCCCTTTTCTTAAAATTGGCTTCACTTCCTGTCACATAGCGGAACAGGAAGTGAGGTTAAAACCCTACCAATGGTTTTTTCTTCGGGACACAGGTCAATCTAACTAGTGTCCCCATTAAGCAAATTGCACTGCTGTGTACACCCCAAATGATTAGTTACTTTGGGGTTTAGTAAAGGCAAAGCCGCTCTGCAGTAGAAGCGTAGGCAATGAAAATCAGAAGGGAAGCACTGATGGTTTTAACTTCCAATCCCGCCAAGTTTTTATTTTTCTTTCTTGCTTGTCCACTTGTAGTGCAATGTGGATTTGCCTTTAGTAAATAAACCCCAAAGTCCAAGACCATACTAATTTGGGGTGTATACAGCAAAATGCAATTTCCAAAATGGGAAACTATTTAGATTGATCTGTGTGTCCCCAACAAGACATTACTCAGGTTTTTCCCTCACTTCCTGTTTGGCTATGTGGCAGGAAGTGAATGAATTAAGTAGAAAGTGACAACATTTGTGAGGTGTCTTTACCCTATCAGGGGTGCAGGCATCCCCAAAACAAACAAGAAAATTGTTGATTAAACATTGGGTGGTGTTTGTGGGGGTCCCTAACACACATTCATACATATTAGTCTGTCCCGTCGGGCTCCCAAGTGGAGCAGGTAGGGTGGGGTGAGTGGGAGGCCCCCCCTCACACCCGCCATTGCCACCGGGGGCATGGAGAAGGATGGGAAGTGTCTGCCTACTCCCAACTCCTGCAGTCCAGCTCCTCTCTCTCGACTTCACGCACAAAATACAAAAAGGGGGGTTGTCATCTGGAGCCCTGGGGATCTCCGGGCCACTGGGGACCTCCAGACCCCTAAAAAAAAAACATTGGCCCTTTAATAACAAAAAATATGGGGGGTTGCCACCCGGGGCCCTGGGGGCCTCTGGGCCCCTGGGGACCTCCGGACTGCTAAAAAAAAAATCCAAAAATTGGCCCTTTAAAAAAAAATAATAAAAAAATAAAATAAAAAATATATAAAAAAAAAGAGGGGGCTTACCATCTGGGGGCCTCCAGGCATCTGGGCACCTCCGGGCCCCTTACAGGTGTACTGCCTGTACCCCCCTGATGGCGGCCCTGGGTGTAATGTCAGCATGTGAAAAATGACATTCTGAAGGAAAAAAGCCGTTTAAAACTGACTCGCGGCAATAATGAATTGTCGGCTCCCGGCAATTGCAGGAGAATTCATTCATAAAAAACACCAAAAAAAAAGCGTGGGGGTCCCCCCAAATTCAATAACCAGACCCTTTAGGTCTGGTATGGATATTAAGGGGAACCCGCCGTAATTTTTTGGAATTTTTTTTAACAAAGGGGCCCCCCAGATCCCGGCCCCCCCGTGTGAAATGGTAATGGGGTACATTGTACCCCTACCATTTCATCATAAAAAAAAGTGTCAAGGGTTAAAAACGACAAGAGCCGGTTTTTGACAAGTCCTTTATTATCTTCTTTCTTCTTCTTTTCTTCTTTCCTTCGGGTTTCTTCCTCCATCTTCTTCTTCCTCTGCTTCTGTCTTGGGTCTTTTATTCCCGCATCTTGACTGGCGTGTTCTTCCATCTTCTTCTCCTTCCGCTGTCCTTCTCGTCCGCATCTTCTTCTTGTTCTTCTTCGCCGGAGCCGCCGCTTCCAATTGAAATCCCCGCTGTCTGCCGGACCACGCCCCCCCTCTGACGCCACGGGCAAGCTCTTAGGAAAGTCCCCGTGTGGTGCCTGTGCGTCAGAGGGGGCGTGGTCACATGTCAGAAAGAGGGCAATTCAATTGGAAGCGGCGACTCCGGCAAAGAAGAAGCCGCGCACAAGCTTCCAATTGAATTGCCCGCCCTCTGACATGTGACCACGCCCCCCTCTGACGCACTTGCAGCACACTCCTAAGAGCTTGCCCGTGGCGTCAGAGGGGGGGCGTGGTCCGGCAGACAGCGGGGATTTCAATTGGAAGCGGCGGCTCCGGCGAAGAAGAACAAGAAGAAGATGCGGACGAGAAGGACAGCGGAAGGAGAAGAAGATGGAAGAACATTCCGGGCAAGATGCGGGAATAGAAGACCCAAGACAGAAGCAGAAGAAGAAGGAAGAAGAAACCCAAAGGAAAGAAGAAAAGAAGAAGAAAGAAGATAATAAAGGACTTGTCAAAAACCGGCTCTTGTCGTTTTTAACCCTTGACACTTTTTTTTTTTTGGTGAAATGGTAGGGGTACAATGTACCCCATTACCATTTCACACAGGGGGGGGCGGGATCTGGGGGGCCCCTTTGTTAAAGGGGTCTTCCAGATTTCGATAAGCCTCCTGCCCGCAGACCCCCACAACCACCGGGCAAGGGTTGTGGGGAAGAGACCCTTGTCCTCATCAACATGGGGACAAGGTGTTTTGGGAGGTACCCCAAAACACCCTCCCAATGTTGAGGGCATGTGGCCTGGTGCGGTTCAGAAGAGGGGGGGGGCCGCGCTCTGTCCCCCCCTCTTTTCTGCGGCCGGCCAGGTCAACGTGCTCGGATAAGGGGTCTGGTGTGGATTTTAGGGGGGACTCCACGCCATTTTTTTTTTAAATTTGGGGTGGAGTTCCCCTTGAATTCCACACCAGACCTGAAGGGTCTGGTTATGGATAATTGGGGGGAACCCCACGTCATTTTTTTTAAAAATTGACGGCGGGGTTCCCCTTAATATCCATACCAGACCTAAAGGGTCTGGTTATTGAATTTGGGGGGACCCCCACGCTTTTTTTTTTCTTTTTTTTATGAATGAATTCTCCTGCAATTGCCGGGAGCCGACAATTCATTATAGCCGCGAGTCAGTTTTAAACGGCTTTTTTTCTTTTCAGAATGTCATTTTGTGCAGAGACATTTCTAACCACGGGAAACATGCGCTTTTTCACATGCTGACATTAGAGCCCCCCATAGTACGAAATTTAAAGAAAAATTACACTTTTATTATTGCACTTTTAGCATTATTAAAATCACTGCTCCCGAAAAGCATTGATACATGTCCCCTGGGGCAGGACTAAGGTCCCCAAACACTTTTTAGGACAAAACTTGCAGATTAGCCTTTAAAATTCACAATTAAGATTTCCCCCATAGACTTTAACAGGGAGTTTGGCGGCGGCTTTACTTATCAATTGCATCGCGCTGCTGCTGCGGCCGGTTCATGCGCCTAATTAAGGCTTCATCCAGAGCACTAATTAAGGCATGTACCGGCGCAGCGCAGCTTCAATAGTAAATCAGCCCCACTGTGTCATGCTAATACTCTAGAGAACCTTTGATCTCTTTAACCCCATACGTTCACACCTATGCATTTTTTCGTGCATTTTGCAGAAATGCACTCAAATCCTTTTAACATGGTTTCCTATAATACTAGTTCACATCTATGCGTTTTGCAGCCGGTGCACTTTTGGAAAGTGTCAGGGACTTTTCCCCCCGTGATTTTTGGCTAATAAACTTCAAATAGCTGCACCAGAAACACAAGTGGTGCATTTTTGATGTGTTTCGCAATTTGCGGTAATTTTTTTACCATTGTATATAGCTGGTTGCTAAGCAGGGGGTCGGGAAGCCAGCCGCCGCATCCTTAACAACTGATGAGTCATCAGCTGTCAGCGGGGTTCCCTGCTGAATGTCACAAGGGGTGGACTCTTCGAATGATATCATCGGATTGGCCAGGCCCCATGGCTATATAAGGGTTGGCTGAGAGCGGTAGACAACAAAACAGATGAAGACATCAACATAACAAGAGCACCATTTTACAATTTTTAGTGGGTAACCGGTGGCAAGAAAGAAGACAGCAGCGGGAAGAGACAGCGGTGGCGGGAAAAGACAGCTCAAGGAGAACACAGCGGGAAGAGATGGCAGGAAGGAGAAGGCGGCGGGAAGGAGAAAACAGCGGGAAGAGACAGCTCAAGGAGGAGACAGCGGAAAGGAGAAGACGATGGGACGAGACGGCTAGAGAAGACCTATTAATAAAGAAGTTGTCAAAAACTCTTGTGTTTTTATTACATTTCACTGCTTTGTTGGTGAATGGGTAGGGATACGATGCCCCCCTGTTCCAAAGCATCCATCCCCCCCATGTTGAGAGCATGCGGCCTGGTATGGTATGGGGTCCCCTCCATTTCCTGACCTGCCGGGCGGCATGCTCGGATAAGGGCCTGGTATGGATTTTGGGGGGACCACACGCCATTTGTTTTAAAATGTTCCCCTCCGAATCCATATAGAAGAAGCTGGTATGGACCTGGTGGAACCCCACGCCGTGTTTTTTTTTTTTACATTCAGCTTTCAGCAGGGAACCCCACTGACATTTGATGATTCACCGGTTTCTAAGGATGCGGCAGCCAGCTTCCCGGCCCCCCTCCTTAGCAACTAGATATATACAATGCGCCAGATTCTCATAGACTTACGACGGCGTATGTCCACATATGCCGTCGTAAGTCCGAATTTACGCCGTCGTATATGCGCGCCTGATTCTTAGAATCAGTTACGCATAAATTCGGCCAAGATACGAGTGGCGTAAGTCTCCTACGACATCGTATTTTGGGTGCATATTTACGCTGGCCGCTAGGTGGCACTTCCGTTGTTTTCCGCGTCAAATATGCAAATAAGCTAGATACGCCGATTCTCGAACGTACGTGCTCCTGTCGCAATTAGTTACGCCGTTTACGTAAGACATACGCCGGCGTAAAGATAAAGCTCCTCTCTAGGTGGCGTATCCCATGCAAGGTATGGACGTCTCAACAGGCGTATCTTTTTACATCGTTTGCGTAAGTCGTACGCGAATAGGGCTGTGCGTAAGTTACGTTCACATTGTAGGCAGTTTTCGACGTATCTTAGGCATACTATCCGACGCATGCGCTCTGGGATTACGTCCACGGACGGCGCATGCGCCGTTCGTTAAAAACTTCAATTACGTGGGGTCATCAGTAATTTACATAAACACGCCCACCACCGCCACATTTGAATTACGTGCACTTACACCGGGACTAACTTAGGACGCAAGTGCTTTGAGAATACTGCACTCCTAAGTTGCGGCGGCGTAGCGTATATCCGATACGCTACGCCCGCTCAGTGTAACACCGCCCTACGTGAATCTAGGCCATTGTGTTTTACAGTGCGTTGAAAGAGATGTCTATACTCGGAGCGCAGGCAACCTGTGTTCCTTGCATAAGACTGATGGCCGTTTCAGCCAATCAGGTTCCCGGATTCTGGTTATCAGGAACCTGATTGGCTGAAGCTTCACCACGGCGGCAGAAGACATCGAGGGAGGACATGGAAGCTTCAGGTAAGTGCTTTTTACAGGGAAATGGGCGACAATGGGCACAGTGGCATCATGGGGCACAGTGGTAACAATGGACACAGTGGCATCATGGGGCACAGTGGTGACAAAGGGCACAGAGGTGACAATTGGCACAGTGGCATCATGGGGCACAGTGGTAACAATGGACACAGTGGCATCATGGGGCACAGTGGTGACAATGGGCACAGTGGCATCATGGGGCACAGTGGTGACAATTAAAGGGCACAGTGACATGCACAGTGGCATCAATGGGCACAGCGGTGACAATTAAAGGGCACAGTGATGACTATTGGCACAGTGGCAACAATTGAGGGGCACAGTGGCTGCGTTTGATGGCATGGCACAGTGGTGACAATTGATGGAACAGTGACTGCGTTTGATTGCATGGCACAGTGGTGACAATTGATGGCACAGTGGCTCCGTTTGATGGCACAGTAGCTGCGTTTCATGGCATGGCACAGTGGTGACAATTGATGGCACAGTTACTGTGTTTGATGGCAAGGCACAGTGGTGACAATTGATGGCACAGTTGCTGTGTTTGATGGCATGGCACAGTGGTGCCAATTGATGGTAGAGTGGCTGCATTTGATGGCAAGGCACAGTGGTGACAATTGATGGCACAGTTGCTGTGTTGCATGGCACAGTGGTGACAATTGATGGTACAGTGGCTGCATTTGATGGCAAGGCACAGTGGTGACAATTGATGGCACAGTTGCTGTGTTGCATGGCACAATGGTGACAATTGATGGCACAGTGACTGCATTTGATGGCAAGGCACAGTGGTGACAATTGATGGCACAGTTGCTGTGTTGCATGGCACAGTGGTGACAATTGATGGCACAGTGACTGCATTTGATGGCATGGCACAGTGATGATAATTGATGGCACAGTTGCTGTGTTTGATGGCATGGCACAGTGGTGACAATTGATGGCACAGTTGCTGTGTTGCATGGCACAGTGGTGACAATTGATGGCACAGTGACTGCATTTGATGGCAAGGCACAGTGGTGACAATTGATGGCACAGTTGCTGTGTTTGATGGCATGGCACAGTGGTGGCAATTGATGGTAGAGTGGCTGCATTTGATGGCAAGGCACAGTGGTGACAATTGATGGCACAGTTGCTGTGTTGCATGGCACAATGGTGACAATTGATGGCACAGTGACTGCATTTGATGGCAAGGCACAGTGGTGACAATTGATGGCATGGCACAGTGATGATAATTGATGGCACAGTTGCTGTGTTTGATGGCATGGCACAGTGGTGACAATTGATGGCACAGTTGCTGTGTTGCATGGCACAGTGGTGACAATTGATGGCACAGTTGCTGTGTTTGATGGCATGGCACAGTGGTGACAATTGATGGCGCAGTGGCTGCATTAGGTGGCATGGCACAGTGGCTGCGTTTGATTGCACAGTGGCTGCATGTGATGGGCACAGTGAGGCTGCAATTTTTTTTTTTTCGTTTGTGCCCCCCCAAAATTTTGAGCACCAGCCGCCACTGTTCTATGTGCTACACTTAAAACTTCTAGGTCCACGTTATGGACCAAGTTTATGTTTTTTTTAGAATAAAGCATCTTCCAAGTTGAGGTAAGAAGCAGAGTGGGATATAAAGTCTTTCTACGTATTAGGAAATTGTTCTGCGAATGGGTTGTTGTTGATGTGAAATTCGCTGATCTGTACGCTCTCTGGATTCAGTTTAAAGTCACCTACATCATTGTTTACATCTAGGTACAAACCCATAAAGTCCCATAAAATTCTACAATATGGTACCTTAACCACTTGCGGACCAGCGCACACAGACATACTGCAGCAGGTTGGTTGTTCTGAATGAACAGACATACCTGTACATCGGTCCGTGCAAGGAGGATAGCGGCTGGGGGCTTGATGTACACCAGTGACCCATGATTGCTGTGTACAGAGGCAGAACGGGGAACTGCCTATGTAAATAAGGTGATTCCCCATTCTGCCGGATGACATGACATAGATCTACTGTTCCAAGTGATCGGAAACAGTGATCTCTGTCATGTTCCAGTAAGCCCACCACCTACAATTAGAACACACCTCGGTAACACACTTAACCCCTTGATCGCCCCCTAGTGTTAACCCCTCCCCCGCCAGTGACATTTTTAAAGTGATCAGTGCATTTTTATAGCACTAATCAAAGTAATAATGTCACTGGTCAGGTTTGTCGCAGTCCCGCTAAAAATCGCAGATCGCCGACATTGCCAGTAAAAACTATATTAAAAAAAAAAAAACTAAATCTATCCCGTAGTTTGTAGACGTGATAAATTTTGCGCAAACAAATCAAATTACATCTATTGCAATTTATTTTACCAAAAATATATATATATCGGCCTAAACGTTTCTTTTTTAATTATTTTTTGAATATGTAATATATATATTTTTTTAATTGTTGGTCTTTTTTGTTTATAGCGCAAAAAAATAAAAAACGCAGAGGTGATCAAATACCACCAAAAGAAAGCTTTATTTGTGAGTAAAAAAGTACGTCAATTTGTTTGGGTACAGTGGCGCACGACCGCGCAATTGTCAGTTAAATCGACACAGTGCCGTATTGCAAAAAATGGCCTGGTCATTAAGGGGGAAAATCCATCCGGGGCTGAAGTAGTTAATGTGTCTTTTTGGTAATGTGTACTCGCACATTACCAGAATCATGTAACAAGTAGTAAACCATCCATGGTTGAGTCACCTTTATTATCGATGAAAAAAGACAGACTAGAGCCTTTGTCCAGGGACACTGTGCATTTGAGACCTCACCTCTTAGGCCGCGTACACACAATCAGACCGGTCTGATGAAACTGGTCTGAAGACTAGTTTCATCGGACCGAATTGATCGTGTGTACGGCCCATCGGACCG
Source organism: Rana kukunoris (assembly GCA_029574335.1). NCBI lineage: Eukaryota > Metazoa > Chordata > Amphibia > Anura > Ranidae > Rana > Rana kukunoris. Next base: position 232,444,506 of record CM056049.1, on the reverse strand, counting down.
CTGTCAGTCGGACCAAAGTTTTAAAACTTTAAAATGCTTTCAAATCTGTCCGTCGGACCAAAACGATGGTTAGTACACAAAAACATCGGACCAAAAACAGGCGCATGCTCAGAATCAAGTCGACGCATGCTTGGAAGCAACTTTTTTTTCAGCACGTCGTTGTGTTCTACGTCACCGTGTTCTGGCCCGATGGGATTTTGGACTGATGGTGTGTACACACATCAGACCATCAGACCACTTCAGCGCGGTCTCATCGGACCGGTCTGATCGTGTGTACGTGGCTTATGTTTTTGTTTTGCAGATAATTTGTTTAGTACAATATGGCAATCCTTCTATATGGCATATCAAGAAGCATCGCTCTAGTGCAGGAATCTTCAAACTACGGCCCTCCAGTTGTTCAGGAACTACAATTCCCATCATGCCTAGTCATGTCTGCGAATGTCAGATTTTTACAATGCCTCATGGGAAATGTAGTTCCAACACAGCTGGAGGGCCGTAGTTTGAGGACCCATGCTCTAGTATCTTCTGGTAAGATATTCAATATTGAATATCTAGCCATATTGTTGAAAATAAAATAAATAAAAATTTGTATTTTATTTTTTTTGTAGCTACTTAGCTTGTCTGGGAGGCTCTGCAAAAAATGTGACTGCTGCATTAAGCTGAGGTCATTTTTGAGTTTAGTGACAAAATACCTAGCATGATTATCCAAAGAGCTATCAATGCTAACCATTATTCCAGAAATGATTAATATTACAGACACTTTATTCTTTTACGTCCAGAGACTATACTCTTCCAAGGCATTTATTAATCCAATGCAACCTTTCAAAATTACTTAGGCATACCAACTTGTACTACTGTAAGTAGATATTACACATGCATAAATAGATCAGCCTGTTTTAGAACTTCATCTGGGAAAACACTTGGGTTTGATGGCCTTTCATTTTTTTGTGTATCATATCAGTAAAGACTGGATAAACATAAAATGTACAGTTCTGAGGGAAAAAAAGGGGAAATGGAATGTGATTGAAACCTGTAACCACTTCAATACCAGGCACTTACACCCCCTTCCTGCCCAAGTTAATTTTCAGCTTTCATCGCTGTCGCAATTTGAATGACAATTACGCGGTCATGCTACAATTTACCCATTTTTTTTTATCATTTTGTTTCTACAAATAGAGCTTTCTTTTGGTGGTATTTGATCACTGCTAGGGTTTTTCATTTTTTGCGCAACAAATAAAAACGAAAATGAAGAAAAAATAAGTTTTTCTTTGTTTCTGTTATAAAACTTTGTACCCTATGTCTTCTTCTTCTAAGATGGGTACTGATATGGCTGCACTGACAGGCACTGATAAGGCAGCACTGGTAGGCACTGATGAACTGGCACCAATGAGGTGACACTGATGGGCACTGATAAGTGGCACTGATGGACACTGATAGGCGGCACTGATAAGTGGCACTGGTATATGGCACTTATGGGCATTCGTAGGCGACATTGATAGGCACTCATTAGTGACACTGATGGGTACTTATGGGTGGCACTGATAGGTGGCACAGCTGGGCACTGATAGGTGGGTACTGATGGGCACAGATGGGCACTTATGGGTGACACTGATGGACACTGATGGGTGGCACTGATGGTTGACATTGCTGGGCATCACTGATCTGGCAGGCATAATGCTTCTGCGCGCAAGCTCGTTTGGACAGGGCGCTTTAAAAAAATAAAAAAAAATCGTATTTATTTGACTTTATTTTTTTTTATAAAAAATTATAATAATTATAATGTAATTGTAATAGAAACAAGCATGACAGGTCTTCTTGAATATGAGATCTGGGGTCAAAAAGACCTCAGATCTCATATTTAGACTAAAATGTCCTTCTAAAAAAAAAAACATGGCCCTTTGAGAGCATTGGGCGGAAGTGAAGTTTTGGCGTCACTTCCGCCCTGCAGTGGTGTGGAGATGGGTGGGGGCCATCTTCCCTTTACTCGTCTCCAGACCCAGCCGGCAAGAGGACAGGATCTCCTCCACCGCTGCCGACGGCTCTGGTAAGCGGTGGAGGACACTGGAGAACGGCAGGAGGGGGGCCCTCTCCCGCCGCCGATAAAAGTGATCTTGGGGTGTATCTGCCACAGAGACCACTTTTATCTGAAAGAGGACCGCCCGCACTTGAAGAGGGTACCGGGGTTATGGTAGCTAGCTGCTTTCATAACAACGGTATTTCTCTTTAGGCCAGATTCACACCTATGCGAATTGGTTGTGGCTTAAACCGCAAACAGAACGCAGAACATTTCTAAATACATTGTTTTCAATGAGGCTGGTTCACATATGTGCGATGCATTCGAACTGCGCATTGCAGAAAAAACGTGAGCGTATTTTATGCCTTGCAGTGCGGCTCAGGTGCGAATTCAGGCCCATTATCTTCTATGGGTACGCAGCTGATTCGCAGATGTGTTCATTTCTCTTCAGGAATTTCTCTCATTCAGCCCAATACACTTCCCCCCCACTCTCCTCTCACCTGTTTCTTCTCCCAGGTCTCCAAATTCGCAGCTAAAACGCAGTGGATCTGCTGAACACTTCTGTAATCTCTCTGCAAAGATAAGAGAGCTAAAATTCGCATCGCACAAGTGTGATTCCGGCCTTAAAGTAGCTACGTATAACGACGCCGGGTGGTCCGTAAGTGGTTAATTTCTTCTTTTTCCAAAAAATTTTGACGGAAAATTACAACTTCAAAAAACTCATCATACCTCTTACTAAGAGCCTCAGACTGTCTACTTTTTTTTAAATGGTCATTTGGGTGGTAATCGTACTGTTCTGGCATTTTAGGCCTCAAGAAATGAGTGTGTCAGTACAACCGGATTGATTAATTTTCATATAGATATATAACATAGATTGTAGGCTCTAGAACTTCCACACAAATCATGTCATATACACTTATTGTGATTTGTTTTAACCAAAGACATGTAGCAGAATACATTTCTGCTCAAAAGTTTACATACCCTGGCAGAAGTTGAATGTTTTCTTGCTCATTTTTCAGAGAATATGAATGATAACACTAAAACTTTTCTTTAACTCATAGTTAGTGTTTGGCTAAAGCCATTTACTATCAATCAATTGTGTTTAAATCATAATGGCAGCAGAAACTACCCAAATGACCCTGATCAAAAGTATACATACCCTGGTGATTTTGGCCTGATAACATGCACAGAAGTTGACACAAGGGGTTTGAATGGCTATTAAAGGTAACCATCCTCACCAGTGATCTGTTTGCTTGTAATTAGTGTGTGTGTATAAAAGATCAGTGAGTTTCTGGACTCCTGACAGACCCTTGCATCTTTCATCCAGTGCTGACGTTTCTGGATTCTGAGTCATGGGGAAAGCAAAAGGATTGTCCAAATGATTTGCGGTAAAAGGTAGTTGAACTGTATAAAACAGGAACGGGATATAAAAAGATATCCAAGGAATTGAGAATGCCAATCAACAGTGTTCAGATTCTAATTAAGAAGTGTAAAATGAGGGGTTCTGTTGAAACCAAATGACGATATGGTTGACCAACTAATATTTCAGCCACAACTGCCAGGAAAATTGTTCGGGATGCAAAGAAAAACCCACAAATAACTTCAGGTGAAATACAGGACTCTCTGAAAACATGTGGTGTGGTGTGGCTGTTTCATGGTGCACAATAAAGAGGCACTTGAAAAAAGATGGGCTGCATTGTTGAGTCACCAGAAGAAAGTCATTACTACGCAAATGCACAAAGTATCCCTCTTACAATATGCCAAAAAGCAAAGAGACAAGCCGCAAACCTTCTGGCACAAAGTTGTGATGGCACAAAGTGATGAGACCTAAATTTTGGTTTTTGGCCACAACCATAAATGCTACATTTGGAGAAGAGTCAACAAGGCCTATGATGAAATATACACCATTCCTACTGTGAAACACGGAGGTGGATCGCTAATGTTTTGGGGATGTGTGAGCTATAAAGGCACAGGAAATGTGGCTAAAATTGATAGCAAGATGAATGCAGTATGTTATCAAAAAATACTGGAGGAACATTTGCATCAATCAGTAAGGAAGCTGTGCATGGGACGTACTTGGACATTCCAACATGACAATGATCCAAAACACAAGGCCAAGTCCACCTGTAATTGGCTACAGCAGAATAAAGTGAAGGTTCTGGATTGGTCATCTCAGTCTCCTGACCTCAATATCATTGAGCCACTCTGGGGAGATCTCAAACGTGCAGTCCATGCAAGACAACCCAAGAATTTACAGGAAATGGAGACTTTTTGCCAAGAGGAATGTGCAGGTTTACCATCTAAGAAGATAAAGAGCCTCTGCCACAAATACCACAAAAGACTTTAAGCTGTCATTGATGTTACAGGGGGAAATACACGGTATTAAGAACTGGGGTATGTAAACTTTTGATCAGGGTCATTTGGTGGGTAGTTTCTGTTGCCATTATGATTTAAAAAGAGTAAACACAGTTGATTGATAATAAATGGCTTCAGCCAAACACTAACCACGAGTGAAAGAAAAGTTTTTGTGTCATTCATATTCTCTGAAAAATGGCCAAGAAATCATAAATTCTGCCAGGGTATGTAAACTTATGAGCATTTTGGTCTAAATTTATGAGGAAATTCGACTTGGATATATTTTATGACAGAAAGTAGAAAATATCCCCCTTTTTTCTAAATAATTACAGCTTCTTTTCATTTATATAACAGAATGCATGCATGCTCAATTGCTAGTTAGTAGTGCTGAATAGCAAAAAAATGGCCTGGTCATGAAGGGGTAAAATCTTCTGGAGCTCAGGGAGTTAAATGTAGAAAATAAATGTCCCCAAAACAAATGAGTTAAGGTATTGTTGAACAAATCCAACATGGGTAATGTAAAATAATATTTAATTTTTAATGAAGAAACGTCGGGAGGAGTAAGTGACGTGTGACGTACTGGTGCGAATGGTGATACAGCCAACATCTTGTCGGTAGGAAGCGCTGGATGCTTTCCTTCTTTTTGCTTTATACCATTTCATCTAATGTGAGTTTTAAATTAGCTTGCACTTAATAAATGCTTTAGTGTTTTGGATGTCTGCGCAATGATCGTTTTCTTTCATCCTTTCATGCATGCAACTACTGGGCTTCAACCCCTGGAGTGTATATATACTGTAGCTAAATCCTGCTGGAGTTTCATTCAATTATACCTGGTGGGTCAGTGAAAGTGAGATCCTTTTCCCTTGTGTTGGTCTGCTCAGAGAATACGAGGAACTGTGGATACTGCCTAGAGTTACATACCTTATTGTGTATACCCAGGGCAGCCATCACAAATTTTGGGGCCCTTTACACAGCTTTAACAGCTTTAGGCAGGCCCCCACCTGGAGCAGAGAATCGGGGGGGGGGGGGGTGGGGTGCAGACGAAAAAAACATCTAAAGTAAATCTCTTCTCTCCTCATGCGAGATATTAAGTGTGGGGGGGGGGGGCTGGGGACCATCGGGCCCCTTACAGGTGTAATGCAAAAAAATAAAAATTAAAACAATTAAAAAAAATAAAAATAAACAGGAGGGGGGCCAGTCGGCCCCTTACAGGTGTAATGCCTGTACCCCCCCTCATGGCGGCCCTGTGTATACCTTAGGCGGCGTACACACGACCGAGGTTCTCGCTAGAAACCAGCGAGAACCTCGCTGGAAGCTGCATTCCAGGGAGAACCTCGGCCGTGTGTACGCTCTCGGCGAGCATCCCGTCGGGAATCCCGTCGAGCAGAAATAGAGAGCATGTTCTCTATTTGCTCGACGGCCCGCCTGGATGAATGGCTGGTTGCCATTCCCGACGGGCGGGTCGCCAAATCTGACGGCCGGCAGAGAACCTCGACGGGCGGAACGATGTGTTCTGCCCGTCGAGGTTCTCTGCCGTGTGTACGCGGCTTTACACATTGATGGTAAGGGTCAGTTTTATCAGGTGTTTGTGATGGCTTTCCTTTTCTTTTCTTTTATCATACTGGAAATCTTCAATGTTGGTTTAAGTTGTCATGAACTCTGTGATATTTTCACGTTATTGAATTTTTATACATGAACTTTTTGTTTTGTTACTACCAATTTTCAGCGCTACACCTTTACCCCATAAAAGAATATTTTTGCCTGTTGTATCATTGAACAAGAAAGTACAGATTCTGATATGGCTGCAATCCAAAATCAAAATTGGTGTCCTGGTTAGAAGGGCAAACATTTGGTGGGGGAATTGAAGGAGGGTAGTTTGGAGTAGTTTTGAGAAAATTATGTGAAGAGAGTTTATCTGGAGGGAATTGGGTAGAAGAGCTTGACCACTCTTGGGTGTCTGAGACTAAACAATTTCCAAAGGGAAGGGTGGATTTTGGGAGTATTTGGTGATGCTGTGCCTTCAAGTGGATTTAAACTCAAAACCAAAATGTAGTATAATGCAGCTTACTATTCATTAGATGTGGTCCCTGCATTTGTTTTATTTTTGTAGGTGGTTTCCCCTAGTGATCTGGCTAGTAACACACCTCGTGTACTAGAGTGCCCCCACTTTGTATGAAGAAGCATAGCAGACAGCATCTTTATCAGTCTGGGGAGGGATACTAGCAGGTTTAAACTAACAAATTGAAGCCAAACTCCAGCTCACACTTTATAATCAGTTACAGAAAACAGTTTTCTTAAATGGTTTGTCTCATTCCTGTAAACTGATACATTTAGAAGGGAGCTTGTTCTTTTAAAAAAACATATAGACTTACTGGGCAGATCACCTGATGAAAATAGAGGAAAAAAAGCCTAAAAAAGAAAACAAATGCATCCAATACATTATATGCCGCGTACACACGATCATTTTTTGTGATGAAAAAAAAACGACGTTTTAAAAAACGTCATTTAAAATGATCATGTGTGGGCAAAACGTCGTTTTATGTCTTCTGAAAAACGACAAAAAAAAAAAAAATTCAAACATGCTTGAATTTTTTATGTCATTTTTCAAAATATCGTTTTTTGTGTCATAAAAAATGATCGTGTGTGGGCAAAACGACGTTTGAAACAACGTGTTTAAACCCGCACATGCTCAGAAGCAAGTTATGAGACGGAGCTTCAATGGAACAGAGTGCCGTCGAACGCGGTGTACGTAACCGCGCTTTGCAGGAGCATTTTCAGAAAACGATGGTTTGTAGGCAACGTCGTTTTTTTAAATGAAGTTTGAAAAACGTTGTTTTGTCACAAAAAGTGATCGTGTGTACGCGGCATTAGAATTGGCAAGCTGCAATATAATAAATATTTGCTTTTGGGTTTTATACCACTTAAAGTTATTTTAGCTTCTGGATAAATAAACCGCTCCAGTGTATCTACAGTATCAGTAGTTGTAAATATTGTGATGCCATGTTAAGCTAAGTAAGAAATGTATGGGTTCACTGACACTGCTTTTACACCTCTCAGAAATATTTGAGTATACAGTAGGTACACATTTAGCAATAGCCTTGGCACAGTGGAGGGTGACATGCAGCTCTGATACAAACTCTGATCCATTTATACTGCCTGCTTGCAGATGGTTGGACAGCCTGCTTCTGGCCTTCTTGAAGTTGAATTTTGACATGTGGTAATAAAACCGTACATATCACCACAACTACTTTGCACATCCAGGTGGATTATACAGCGATTTTATTTTTATTTTTTTCAGGACAAATTGAGCTTTCAGTTGGTGGTAAATGGTAATGGATATCTCCTATTTTTTTTATTATTATTTATTATCAAAGGAAAACTGGCTCAAAATAGTAAAAAAAAAAAAAGTTTAAAAAAAAATGTAGCTGTATATTTCTTGCTACTACTCTAACCTTCCACCAAATGAATGAATGAATGAATGATCGAATGAAAACTTATATAGCGCAGCACATGCGAACTGAATCGCCTCTGGGTGCTTGTTGTTCCTGTCTCCTTTGATATCAAAAGAGATGAGTCTTGACCTTTTTCCTGAATGCTAGGTGGTTCTCCTCCAACCGAATGCTGGTTGGTAAAGCGTTCCATAGTCCGGGACCTTGGATCGCGATTCTTCTTTCTCCTTTGGTCTTGTAGTTGGTTTTCGGAACCTGGAGCAGGTTTTGATTGGTGGATCGCAAAATGCGATTGGGATTATGAGCTTTTATTTTTTCGCATAAGTAAAGGGGGGCATTCCCATGGATACATCTATGCGTAAGACAGAGAGCTTTGAAAGCAATTCTGTCTTTAACTGGTAACCAGTGAAGGGATCTCAGTGACGGTGAGATGGATTCCCATGGTTTTTTCCCAGTCACAAGTCTGGCAGCCGTATTCTGAACGACTTGCAGACGAGCGATTTGGTACTTGGGGAGTCCGAGGTAAAGGGCATTTGCATAATCCAGTCTGGAGTTGACAATTGCTCCCACCACGACCGCTAAATCTTCTTTGGGGATGAACGGAGTAAGTCTGCGTAGTAGGCGCAGCAGATGGTGAGATCCGCTGACTACTGACCCTATTTGTGCGTCCATTGTCATAAAGGAGTCAAAAATGACCCCGAGACTTTTGACTTTGGCGCTAGGGGTGATAATTTTGCCCAGAATAGGCGGGGGTGTCCATGCTGTTGAAGGTTGATTCCTGCGCTTGGCGTGAAACAGGAGAAGTTCTGTTTTCGCTCCGTTGAGTTTAAGATAACTCTTTGTCATCCAGTCCTCTATCAAAGAGAGGCATGTCTCTAGAACAAAGAACAACTTAAAATAAATTCTCCTGCTCCTGACGATCGCAGCGATACCACATACTGCATGTGTATGCAGGGCCGTCTATACCATAGGGCAAACAGGGGCAGCTGCCCAGGGCCCTGTCACTGTTGGGGGCCCAAAGAAGAGCCGCCCGTTAAGCCCCTGTGCTGCCCACAAATCAGCACTGAAAATCATCAGTGGCATGCAGTACTGCTTCCCTTCCCAGTGTTTTTAAAATGTACAGCACCCCTGGCTTCACTTTAGACGTGCACTTCTCCCTTCCTGCCACTGGGTGCTGCTTGTATATAAAAGTGAATTAGAATGTGATTTTATAGCATCCTCAGTTTGATCTTCCCGAGGCTGACTTCTTCCTGCTCCTCAAGGTATGTCACTATTTGCTAATCTATATTGAAAATAGAAGTTTTCTGTAGAGTGTGCCCAAAGTCTTTATTATATTTGATGTTTCACTGCAAGCCTGGTCAGTGTTTTAAAAACTTCCTGTATTTAACACATGGCATGGCATGGGGTCACAGCACGGTCTGTCCATTCTGCTTTAGCACCATGGGACCCCAGGCCATGCCATGTGTAAAATACAGGAACTCTTTAAATCACAGACCAGACCTGCAGTCCAGGCTGAGTAAGGCCTCAGAGCACATGGCATTACTGTCTGTATTTAACCACTTCATGGGCTTATTTTGGGCCTGGCTGGTTCACATGTATGTGTTTTGGCGGCCCACATTTGCGCAGGCACAGCAGCCCATTCATTTGAATGGGCCGCCATGCCTGCGTTTCCTGCAAAGAAAAGCACATTTCTCATGTTATAGGCTGCGCACACGGCACACCTATGCCCATCATGCAATGAAATACAGCACTGTCTGTACTTAAAAATCTCCATAGGCGACGCTTTAACATTTTTTACAGGTTACTATTTTTGAGTTACAGAGGAGGTCTAGTGCTATAATTGTTGCGATGATACCTCACATGTGGGGTTTGAGCGGTGTTTACATATGTGGGCGGGACTTGCATGCGCGTTCGCTTCTGCACACGAGCGACCGGGACAGGGGCGTTTTACATTTTTTTTATTATTATATAATTTTTTACTTAAATTTTTTATTTTTACACTTTTTTTTTACATTTTTTTTTGATCACTTTTATTCCTATTACAAGGAATGTAAACATCCCTTGTAATAGGAATCACTGTGACAGGTCCTCTTTATGGAGAGATGCGGGGTCAAAAAGACCCCACATCTCTCCTCCAGGCTGGAAAGCATTAGATCGTGAAAAAAAATTCACTGATCTAATGCTTTCAGCCACGATTGCGGCTGTGTTTACATTCCGGGTACCGGGAGTAACGTCATAACGTCACGCCCGGTCCTCCGACGGTCATAGAGATGACTGTGACCATCTGGTCACCAGTCATCTCTATGGTTCTGCAGGGAACGCCGGCCGATTCGCTCTCCGGGCCCCCGATGGCACAGGAGAGCCCGGAGAAGTACCGGATGGCGGCGGGAGGGGGGACGTCCCCTTCCGCCTCCTATAAGAATGATCAAGCGGTGGAACCCGCATTCTTATGGTGCACAGAATCGCCGGCTGAAGACGGTGATATCTGAATGATGCCTGTGGCTGCAGGCATCATTGAGATGTCACCGCACAAATCTGAGGACGTCCATGGACGTCCTAAGGTGATTAACTGGTTAAAAACGGCCCTGTGTGTATGTTATTTGCTGTTTGTACCCGTAGTGCAGCCCAGAAACACTATTGCACACTTTCCCTTTTTTTAATCCTACCTAAAATACACTGACACTGACTGACACTAATGGTAATTAAAAAAAAAATCCTGCCCCCAAAAATTCTGACCCTGAATTTTGATCCTGGGCCTGACCTTTGACTCTGATGTTGACCCAAACACTAACACTGGAACTGACCTAGATCAAACCTTAATCTAGGTAATTTTTTATTTTTTTTACATTATTATTATTATTATTTATATTATTATTATTATTATTATTATTATTATTATTATTATTACACACAGTTGTTTTTTCCTCTATTCAGAGACAGAAAACACGGGGGAGGGTTTCACAGTGACTGATCACTATGATAGCCAATCAGAGGTTTTCACAGTGATCAGGTGACCTGGAATAGGGAGTTTTGGGTCCCAATTGTTAGAACAGGGCTGGGGCTGGGTCTCTGTGCTTGGATCGCAGTATTCGGTGTGCATCCAGCACAAAGACACATATGCAAATATGCAGCCCCATGGAAAAAGGCCCAGTCCAGTGGGGCTGCATATTTGTGTATGCTCAGTGTCAAGGGGTTAACAAAAAAAAGAGATAATAAAATAATCCTAGATATCATAAGTTCTTCATCTTATATGTAGCTAGATAATTAAAAAGCTTGACATGTTATGTCTAATGCCCCGTACACACGGTCAGACTTTTGACCGACCAAAATCACATCGGAATTCCGACGGAATTCTATCGGAGTAAAAGAGAACATGTTCTCTATCTAATCTCTGATGGAATTCCTCAGAATTTCTGATGGAAAAAGTCCATCCGACTTTTTCCCTCCGTAATTCCAATCATGTATACGGGGCATAAGACATTATTTTAATATAAACTAGAAGATTTCTTGCACAGATTTGGTTATACACCTTACAGAAAAGCCAGATATAGTAAGACAAAGACAATATTGTTCCCTGTAACTGAGTGAGTGAGTGAAAAACTTGTAGAGCGCAACACATGCAAACTAAATCGCCTCTGGGTGCTGTTTCCATTCCATGGGTAAGAAAACCCCCTTGACCTCAGAAGAGATGGGTTTTAATCTTTCTCCTGAAGGCCAAGTGGTCCGACTCTAGACGGATGGTAGTTGGTAGCGCATTCCACAGCCGCGGTCACTGGACTGCAAATCTTGGATCTCCTTTGGACTTGTATCTGGCTTTGGGTATTTGGAGTAGGTTTTGATTTGTGGATCGCAGAATGCGATTTGGGTTCTAGGCTTTTCATTTTTCGCATAGATATTGGGGGGCGTTTCCTTGAATACACTTATGTGTTAGGCAGAGTGCCTTAAAAGTGATTCTATCTTTTACTGGCAACCAATGAAGGGATCTCAGCGAAACATCCAGTCACTAATCGAGCGGCCGTATTTTGAACAACTTGCAGACGAGTGATTTGGTAATTGGGGAGTCCTAGATAGAGGGCATTTGCGTAGTCAAGTCTGGAATTGATGATTGTTCCCACTACGACTGCAATGTCCTCTTTTGGGATAAAGGGGGTGAGTCGTCATAGTAGGCGCAGAAGATGATGGGATCCACTGACTACAGACCCTATTTGTGCATCCATTGTCAGGAGTCGAAAATAACTTGAGACTTTTGACTTTGGTGCTAGAGGTGATAGTTTTACCCAGAATGGGCGTGGGGGTCCAAGTTGATGCGGGGGGACTTTTTCGGTTGGCGTGAAACAGGAGAAGAAAATACTTATGTAGAAACAACAAAAAAAAAAATATCTGGGTCAAGAATATCCAATTCTTTGGCAAGTAGGTATTTTTCTGGCCACCCACCAGCAGTAGACCCTCTTCTGCGCTCTTTTATTTGAGGCTTATATCCAGTGTAATTATCTTTAGTTAATCGCCAATGCATCTTCAATTTATTAAAATATGCACTGGAAGATAAAAGGAAGTATGTAATTAGTGTGTTCTCTTTTGCATTTGCCTTGCAACAGGTTCATCTTTTTCTAACATACATAAGGATAATTGTGTAAGGCAGAGATGGGTTTTATTTGATGACTCTCTCACACATTTTATGGTGAGAGTTCAATGGTCTGGCTTGTGGGGATCAGAAATGGGTTTACTAACTAATAAGTTTGAATAATAATTTGTACCTAAAGAACAACTGCCATGGCAAACAGTGGCGTCTCCAGCTTTCATATTTATGGGGGCAAATGGGGGGGACAGGGACAAAAGTAGGGGGGGCAACTATAAAATGCAATTATATACATATATATATATATATACACACAGTATAAATATATATATATATATATATATATATATATATATATATATATACTGTATATATATATCCTGAGGCCCTTTACTACGATCCCACAATGGGCTCTTTCACATGTTCTGCAGTGAGCTCCTTTCCTACTATACTGGGGCCCCCCCAGAGTGGCAGAAAACAAGAGATATTTGTCACCAGCACACCAAGAAAATATAAGGGTCAAAAGCAGTAGGAGAACTATCAAAGTTGCAACGGTTGTCTTGCCACCGGGCCCTGGTGTTCTGCCACTGTGGGGATCCCCAGCTGTCCAGTCCCTGCTATTGACACCGCTGGTCTGGCATTTGTCTCCTTTACAGCGGTGGCAGTTAAGTAAACGAGGGGCTTGTAAGCATCGGATGTTTTTTCACCTTAATGCATAGGATGCATTAAGGTGAAAAAACACAAAGCTTTACAACCCCTTTAAGGAATTACTTTTACAAAGACAAATTTTTTCGCCCACCTGTGTCGCATTTTGGAGATTTACCTTAACTTCTGTCCTATACCCAACAGGAAATAAGAGGAAATCCCTGCAAATTAAGGGAATTCCTTGTGAACCCCCAGCTCACCAGAACTAGTGTCCTCATCAGAAGGTTTCCACTCTATTACTTTTCTGAGGACAACCCAAAATATGTGATTTTCTTTTATTTTCAGGTTGGGTTCACACTAGAACATGCAGCGGCTCACAGCAGACGTCTGGTGTGTCTCCATTCACCGTTTCAGGTCCAATTTTAGCCTGAATTTTGGGCTGAATTCGGACCTGAAACGAACCGGAACCGGAACCTCTGCAGAGATGTGTAAACTGGCTACATAGAGAGCCAGTCGCAATCTCCTGCTATGTGAATATAACATTGACATCCATAGGGAGAATAGTAACATCGAAAAGTATTATATGTGTACTACACCATCAAGTTGAACAAGTGTCCTGTAATATATAAAAGCAGCGCTTATAAAGTGAAATGTGATTTCCACTTATCTAAATAATGAAACTAATATAAATAATATATTATGTGAGAAGTGTGACACATATCATATAACATAGATCACCTTTTACAGTGAAAAATAAACAAAACAAAATGTTTAGCAAAGAGCGAAAAAAAAGTTAAAATCCTGTCATAGTAGGTGAAAAAAGTAGTAAAATGAGTTCATAGATAGAATCTTAGTATCAATCTTCTCAATCTTCCACGACACCGCCTGTGCTCAGTGAGTCCTCCACCCTTCTAGAATGCGCACTCACCACAATTTAATGCCCAACACTCTCGTGTCAAGGCACAAATGCAAAAAATCCAAATCTCTCCAAAATTGTTGATATCAGTATCCAGTTCAGTGATAAGTTCCAGCGCGTTCACATAAATAAAGAAAAAAATTACCGTACCATAGTGTAATATTGTAAAACCAGTTTTAATCACACCACTATAAAATCTTCATAAAATGCACTCACAAACGTGATCTTTCACCAAACTTTGAATAATCAATAGCAGCATTAGTTCCAAGCTTCCAAACAATAAGCCAGTGGTCACGGCGGACCCTCGATCGCTCCCAGTGTACTCACAGCCCTTTGGACACAGCTCGGTGAGGAGATGGTATTAACGTTAGCCCGATAAAGCTAGGTGTGTGTCGCACGTCCGTATAGCTCACACAGGATCAAACAATGATTAGTGACCACGCCCCGACATGTTTAGTCATATCGACTTAGTCATGTTTTTATCTATTCCTTTTTCAATCAGATGATGCAACCCATTATTGTATTCAAACACTGGGTCTTTACATAACAGCTGGTAAGTTTTCTTATAACCCAACAGGCGGTCCTTACTCATAAAAACCAGACCTCCCCCTTTATCCGGGAGTATAACCAACTTTTTTTGTTCTCAAGGGAAGAAATGTGCTTTTTAATAAACGAGGGGTCCTGCACCTTCTTTGCTTTTAATTCCTAAGTATCACTCAAAACCATATTCTTAATTCCTCCAGATGTTTTTTGTCCGGACTGGGTGAGTTGAACACTGATTTATTGGCAAGATTCCCTGTAGTGGATGAAGCTATCCTTTCAACAGATTTAGAAAATATTTTTTAATGTTTAAATTCCTAACATACTAATGAATACTAATCTACACCTGAAACAATGTGCTGGAGTGAACTTAATTCCCCTATCAAGAACCCTAAGCTCATCTACAGTAAGACCAGTACCACTAAGATTATACTGTATATTCCCACCCCTAATGGTATATTTTTCTTTTGTGTTCTTTCTCCTGATCTCCTCCCTCTCGTTCTCTTCTTTTTTCCCCGTACCCTCTCCCCATTGGTATATGTTGTGCAGGTCTCCATCTCCTGTTTATCTCTTCTGTCATATAAAGGTGTATATCTAGTGGGTATTGGGACCTGCCCTCTCTCCTGATGATAACCTCCCTCATAGGAAGAAAAATTGGGGGAATCTTGATGGTACATGTCCATTTGTTTTGGGAAATTATGAACTCCTCTTCTGGGCGATTGAGTTCTAACCTGTCCACGGTCACTATATTGGTAATCACAAGAAACAGGAGGGCGGGGACTGTTACTACGGCCTCTACCACCACCTCTACCTCCCTCGGCTTCCTCTATGCTCATTGGATTTTTATGTACAACTCATGTGAGATACAAGAGGAGGATTCTGTAAGTTTAGTCATATAAAGTGTGTGTTTTTATATCATACAGAGAGCACTTAGATTTTTTATCTTTCATATGCACCTGGTTATACCTGTGACAGTTTGCTTAGCTGGAACCTGCTTGGCATCTGCTATCCCTCACCCCTGGGCAGGGGGAATTAGTGTGTTTGACCCTCCTGTTAGTTTAGGGGTCTACCCTTTGAGGTGAGCGAGCAATCTGTGTGTTAGTGGAGGGCTCATTCACACAGAGGAACATTTTGCCTGATATTTTCACTCAAAGGAATCTCCTTTTTATCGGAGTACATTTTTCTTGGGCTCTGGACATAATTATCTTTATCTTTGGAGTTCATCTTTTTATTGCTCATTTGCACTGCAATATTTATGTGTCACCAAGGTATGGCAGCACATGAAAATACACGAAATGCACTATATGTGCATTTCAGTATGTTGCCATAAACTTCTATGGCTCTTGAATTTTGGCCACAGCCCCAGATACATTACACAAATCTGTAGCTCTGAATGATCTTGTATCATACCAGAATAGTGACAGATCACTCAGCACTGTGTTGCTGTGTTCTATCAGTAGCTGCTTCTACACATTCACAGCCAGGCCAATATAAAAAAACTCACATATAAACAATATGGGCTAGATTCAGGTAGAAGAGCGTATCTTTGTGCGGGTGTAGCGTATCCTATTTACGCTACGCCTCCGCAACTTTTACAGGCAAGTGCTGTATTCACAAAGCACTTGCTCCGTAAGTTGCGGCGGCGTGGCGTAAATGTGCCAGCGTAAGTGCGCGTAATTCAAATTAGGCATGTAGGGGACGTGTTGTATTGAAATTAACCGCGTTCCCACGTACATGACGCGCCGAACGAACTGCGCATCCGCCGGCCGTGGACGTATCCCAGTGCGCATGCTCAAAATTATGCCGCAAATACTCATTGGTTTCAACGTGAACGTAACTTCCGCAAAGCTCTATTCGCAAACGTTTTACGCAAACAACGAAAAAATTCTACGCTGTCCCGACGTTCATACTTAACATTACATACGCCTCATATAGCTGGGGTAACTTTATGCCGGATTTACGCTTACGCAAACAACGTAAGTATGCAACTAAGATACGACGGCGTAAGAGACTTACGCCGGTCGGATTTAAGACAAATCTTTACGTAACTGATTCTAAGAATCAGGCGCATAGATACGACGCCGCTCACTCAGAGTTACGACTGGAGATACGCCGTCGTAACTCGTACCTGAATCTAGCCCTATATATTGAAAGATTGGGGTGATCAGACTCCAGCGGTAGGTGCATTTTTTAGTGAGTACGCCATTCCAGAATTGAATTTTTAAGGGCCTGGTAGCCCACTTTTTTTTAAAAACACACAAAGTTCACAAATACATCAGTAGACCTCACAGGGGGTTCCACCATTACTGTATCTTGCATACTCAACACTTTAGCCTCCTGGCTTTCGTTATTGCCACCTGGCTGTTTCAGGCCTTTAGACTAGGCCTTAAGTCTGCTCCTCAGAACAAACAGAGTTTCCTAGAGTTAAGCTCACACCTAGCTTACTCCTGATCAGCGCCTTGCTGCTCAATCACCAATGACATCTGCCTCCTGCAGACATGCATGCTCTGGCGGCACCCATGCAGCCTCTGACTCCTCTCAGAGGGATGGGAGTCCACATGACTCCCAGCACAGACTTCCTGTCTGCTGGGTGGGGCTCTGAGCCATAGTCAGGTCAGAACTAAATAGCCAAACACACAGCTGTGCAATTATTGTGTCTTTCTCTCCAAAATCTGGCGTAAACCAGCAATCTTTAAGGTAGCCCGGGGTCCCATCACCACAATTTGTATATATATATATATATATATATATATATATATAAATATATATATATATATATATATATATATATATAGTGCCCTCCTAGACTAGGATGATAGGTACATTTTGTTATTTTTGGGTCCTCTGTAATCTTTAGAGCAGATATTGATTTGTTTGGGCCGTTTTTACAGTATGCAGATTTGGTTGCTGTTCCCAACATTCTGGAGGCTTCCAGAACATAAAAAAATGGGAGAGTCAAATGGGCAGCTTGAATATTTATGGTACTGCAGCCACTCCCTGGGACAGTTTACCCAGTAGGTGGCTGGGGGAACATAAATAGTCTGAAGTCTGGGGCAGAGCTGTTCTCGTCCTGCGGGAGAAGTTCCACAGCTTCAAGGACTCTGCCCCTCTTAAGCAGTTTTTCTGGAGTTTGCTAATGTGCATTGAGTTACCAGCTGTGGCAGGGCTGGGGGTCTATTCCTAGCCTGCTTTGAAGATCCCCAGGAGACCGTCCGGATTCTACTCTGCTACAGGCCACCTGGGCCAATGTCGCAGCTGTTAGCATCACTTCACTGACGGAATTTATCTCCACTTATACCCTAAACAGCAAACACCTTTTGCTGCTCGGGGACTTCAATCTCTGGGCCAACTCCTCACAGGATTCCATTGCCGACGCCTGTATTGACCACCTTTAAGTTTTAGGACTACAACAACTAGTATGTGGCCCCCACATGCTTCAGGCCACACACTCGACCTAATTTTCAGACAAAATCTGAAAATAAGTATTTTGGAAAATGAACCGTTGCCATGGACAGATCACCATGCAATTAAATTCATCATTTCCAAAATTCCCCCATTGATAAAAACACCTAAGCCGGTGACAACACACTGGACTAGATCTCAGAAGAAGCTCCATTCGGAACTCTTCAAGTCTACCCTAGGAAATAAAATAAAAACACTCCAACCACTCCGAACAGTCTCAGACACATTGGATGCCATTAATACAACCCTACTGCAGTCAGCCGACTTAGTAGCACCGAAGTCTGCATCCGGAAAAACAAGTCCAGCTGGTTCAACAACCAGCTGTCGCTACTGAAGCAAGAACGCAGAAGGGCGGAAGCCGCCTGGAAAAGAAACGCTTCAGAGGAGAACCTCATCAGCTACAAGACAATAACAAGAAAATACAGCAAAGAAATCTTTCAAGCCAAGAAAAATCATTTTTCTAAGGCCATCAACAGCGCCCTAAATCGACCCCGCAAACTCTTTAAGCTGGTCACTCAGACCATGAATCCAGGCTGTCTTGAGGCCCAGAATTTAGACACCCAAGAGTTTTGCGATGAACTATCGGATTTTTTCATCAATAAAATTGAAGGAATCCGGGAAAGCATTCGACAAAACAATACCCCCCGCAACCTTCCCCTTATTCAACCACAGGACACCCATAGAAACCTTCTACAATCAACCAAGTTCACTCTGGAACCCATCTTCGTTGATGTCACAAGAAATATCATCAGTACTTTGCGAAACAGCACAGCGCCTAATGATATTATCCCCACTAAGCTGCTGAAGGAATGTGCCGACATCTTGGCACCACCTATCACGCAGCTCATAAACCAGTCATTCATGGAAGGCATAGTGCCCTCCCTGCTGAAAGAGGGCACAATCCAGCCCATCTTGAAGAAACCCAAGTTAGACCCCAAGGATCCTACTCACCGCCGTCCCATAACAGGCCTAAACGTTCTATCCAAGATAATGGAGAAAGTAGTGGTAGAACAGCTGCAACAGCATCTAGATACCCATAATCTACTTGATCCATTGCAATCAGGCTTCCGGCCCGGACACAGAACAGAAACAGCATTGATCAAAATATGGGACGACGCTCTTGAGGCCGCAGACGAAGAAGAATCTTGTCTCCTGGTTCTGTTGGACCTAAGCGCAGCCTTTGACACTGTAGACCACAAACTGCTACTGACTCTGCTGACTGAGGTAGCCGGAGTCGCAGAAGGTGATCTATCATGGTTCTCCTCCTTTCTGGAAAACCGTTCACAAACAGTGAAATTAGGACCTTTCACTTCTGAAAAACGCACGGTGTCATGCGGAGTCCCTCAAGGATCCCCCTTATCACCCCTTGTCATTTTCGACACCTACATGACAATGGACGCACAAATAGGGTCAGTAGTCAGCGGATCTCACCATCTGCTGCGCCTACTACGCAGACTTATTCCTTTTATCCCCAAAGAAGACGTAGCAGTCGTGGTGGGAACAATTGTGAACTCCAGATTGGACTATGCAAATGCCCTTTACCTCGGACTCCCTAAGTACCAAATCTCTCGTCTGCAAGTCGTTCAAAATACGGCCGCCAGACTTGTGACTGGGAAAAAAACATGGGAATCAATCTCACCGTCGTTGAGATCCCTCCACTGGCTGCCAGTAAAAGACAGAATAGCTTTCAAAGCACTCTGTCTGACTCATAAGTGCATCCATGAGAAGGCCCCGCAATACCTATGCGAAAAGATAGAAGCCCACATTTCCAATCGCGTTCTGCAATCCACCGACCAAAAACTGGTCAAGATACCAAAAGCCAGATACAAGTCCAAAGGAGAAAGAAGGTTTGCGTTCCAAGGTCCCAGACTATGGAACGCTTTACCAACCAGCATTCGGTTGGAAGAAAACCACCTGAGTTTCAGAAGACAGATAAAAACTCTGCTCTTTTGATGACCAGAGAGACAGAAACAACAAGCGCCCAGAGGCGATTCAGTTCGCAGGATGCCGCGCTATATAAATTTCTCATTCATTCATTCATTCATTCAAGATAACTAAGTAGTCTCACTTAAGAATCTGGTCTGGAGGACTCACTGGCTGGAAGCTGGTCTGGCTGGAAGCTGGAAAGTGTGTAGCTGTTTTGTGGCATGAAGCATTAACCCTTGCCTCTCTGAAGAGTGCCTTTGGTAGCTAGGAACTGAACAGTTGTCCTGAAGGAAATCTGGAAGAAACTGGGGGAGTTCAGCTGTGCCTGGGAGACATGGTGAAAATAGACTTTACCTCAGGATCCTAGTAACTGTGTATTATTCTACTCTTGGGTGCTAGCAGTAGATTTCTCTGAGACAGCTCTTACAGGGTCTCAGTACTGGCCTTCCCCAGTGTTTGTGGTTTAAAGACAGTTCAAAGATGTTTCACCCTCTGAAATGTGTCATCTTGTTAAAAGTCAGTACTTGGGAACTGAGATTGAGAACCAATGTCCTAGATGGTTTATTGGAGCCTGAGTGAATTTACTGTTGCCTGTGTAATTAATAGCCTCTTGATTGGGGAAAAACAAGTTAAATTTAGTGGTTCCTGGGGGGTAGCGCTACAGAAATCTTCTCTGTATTATTTTTTTAAGGTTTATTGAGCCCATAGATGCTCACACCTTTCTAAAAAAATCTGCAGTTCAGACATATGGCAAAGTTGTCATAGGTCCAGGCTAAGGCCTAGGCTTGAATGAAATCTAATATGTAAGCAAACTCTGATGAATATGCAGGGCAGTAAGATGGAGAAACTGCATATATCATATAAAATGTAATTGCTGTGAGGCTGTTATAGAAATGACCCATATTGTCTTTCAAAAAATGCTATTAGATTTTTAATGCAGATTAACAGAGCAGGATGTGTATGTATAATGAACTTATTTTTTTATTTATATAGTATTGCTTTTAATAGCTAAAATGTACAGACAAACTCTGTTTTAATACATGGTTTTCAGATTGTTTTATGACATGCAAACTATGCTTTTAATGTTATAAAATTCTCCAGTATAACAAAGTTAAGCGATGCATGAACAGCTTTTAATGGAGAACCTGCATCAATTATAAAAGTATCTGATTTGCATACTAATTTACATCTGTCCATTTTAAATATGTTAAATAGCACTACAAGAAAAGCATGTAATAAAAAATGTCCACAAAGAAAGTGCTGCCAGTTTAAATCAATCACAAAGAAAAACTCACTGGTAAATAATCAGAGTGAGTTATGAATTGTTTGCTCAACAGATTTTGCTTTCATTATTTTTTATTCGTAATCAAGAACTATTGCCTTATTGAAATTCACATGATATGAGTGTATTACCTGTCATTAATAATAGTTATCAAAGGGAAAGAAAGTTGCTTCATAATGCTGAGAGGAGCCGACACAATAATTCTGCATTACATTTCTCAGGAAAGCTTAACACACTGTATATTTTAGTAAAAAAAAAAAAATGATGCCCTAAAATTTTTTTTAGTGCACAGTATGCTTGCATCAAATTGTTATTTACAATAGGTTCTGCTTATAAAGATAGAAAGCCATTGTTTTTTTGTGGTAAAAATAGACTTCAATGTTCCCCTCTACAGTAAAGATCTTCATAAATGCACAGCCATAACTACTACTGAGCTGGCTTATTTAGCATGCAGCAGTGGGCTATACCTCCCCTTAATAAAGTTGCTTCTTACTATGCAATGCCTTTCATACCCCATGTTTGACAAATGTAGACTTTCAGCTATATAAGTAACGATGAAATTTGGGTTTGTCACTACCTTGAGTTCAGGGTAAATCTTGCAGGTTTGAGATTTGTGGTCCAAGCTAATTTATGTGTAGATTTCCCCTGGAGATTTTTTTTTTTAACCATATTTCACTGTATGGCCTTTAACCTCTTCCCAACCGAGTGATAGTAAAATGATGTCGGCGGGAACCTCTCGTCTTTCAGGCTGGACGTCATATGACGTCCTTGCTTTTCCGGCCGCTAGGCGGGCCCGGCGGCCACAATGTCTGCTGGGCACCCGCGATTGCCCACAATCACGGCAGGACCATGGATCTGTGTGTGTAAAAAATACATATAACAATACAAACATTCTTTGTACAATCCTCATAGTATCACATTTAGAAGAACAAAACATTCCTGACTATCTATCCTGCCCCATTCAGTTTTGATAGTAGATCACGACCTGTAAGATATAAAAATAGAAGAACATACACACAAATATACATCACTATACAATTAAATTCACTAAGGGTGAAACTGAAGCTGCACCTTCCCCAGTAAAAGGCGAAACCTCCCTTTCCTCCCAAAGAGACATATAAAAAATAAAATAAAAGAGACATACCAAAAAAAAAAAATAAGTGCTGAGAAATTCTCAAAATGCAAGGCTTAGGAGAAATATATTTACAAGTAATGCTGGCCATACACTATACGAAAATTCGGCCGAAAATCGGTCGTGAAGAAAGATCTTTCGTTTTTCGGCCAGTTAATGGGCACAAAATCGAAAATCGTTTGGACGTTTTTGAGCCGAAAAAACGAAGGACAAGTTTGGAAATTTTCTGACGAACAAACAATAAATCGGAAGGTTAATGTGTTTCCCGTCCGAACTTTCTGCACTAGGTATATGTAAAAAAAAAAAAAAAAACTTTTTTTTTTTCTTATGTCCACTGAACGATTTATCGGCCATTACATGATGGCACTATCGTTTGCACTCACGAAAGAACTTTCGTTTTTCGAAAGTTCGTTCGGACGATTTTTCGTGGAGTGTATGGCCAGCATTAGTCTCTGCGGTGGTAGAAGTTGCAGAACACTGCCCCTAGCCATCAGTGCGCTGGTACTGCCATCATAAGGCAGTCCATGCTCAAATTACAACTTTTCCTCTTCTTTCTTTTCATGCTGTGAAGAATAGTGTTGCTCACGAATATTCGCATTGCGAATATTCGCTACGAATATTGCATATTCGAGTATTCGCGAATAACTCGAATATTGCGGCGAATATTCGCTATGGCGAATATTCGTATTTTTTCAAATTTATTTTTAAAACAGATCACATCCTAGTGATCTCCATCGACGTCTAAAAGCATTGCTGGTATGATTAGAGAGAGACCCTGGGCCGAGTAGCTGATGCGACTCTTTTATGTTGCCGAAAATTCGCATTGCGAATTGTCGGCAACATAAAAGAATCGCATCAGCTACTCGGCCCTTCTTTTGCATCAGAGCCAATCAGAATAACTCGAATATTCGGCAAAAGGAATATTGCGCGATATTCCTTTTGCCGAATATTCGAGTTATTCTGATTGGCTCTGATGCAAAAGAAGGGCGGAGAAGAAAATCGCGCAATATTCCTTTTGCCGAATATTCGAGTTATTCTGATTGGCTCTGATGCTGCATCAGAGCCAATCAGAATAACTTGAATATTCGAATCGAATATGGCGTATTCCGCTCAACACTAGTGAAGAAGCCAGTGGGATCCTAATCTTACTAACTTATCACACCCCCCAAAGTTCTGCACATCCGGCCAAATGTGGATCCGGTGGAAATGAAAACGAAAACTGAAAAGGGGCGATCATTCCCATCTGTAGCTTCTTAAAAAGCAGCAAGAAAGACATTTTTTAATTTGTAGGCATTGGGCCTACTTGTAGAATTTTGGGTCAGGCAAAGTGATGGTGTCCCCTCTCTTATTTGTGGTGGTTATAGAATAAACTTGATCCTCTTTTCCGGGACATTTGAGAACCACCTTGTCACTGTAAATGTACCGACCAGGACTCCACACCTTCAGGCAACCTTCAAACCTGTGGCTGGTACAGATAAACGCATATTCAGTGCTGCGATCTGCCTTTGGTACTTCCAAGTAGTCCCAAATTGCATCCTTACACCAGTCCTCTCTCATCTTTTCAATCAGCATCACGAGAGCTGGAGGTACGTAGGGAAACTCCCACCCGTAGTCCTGGGCCACCTTCTTTATAACGATGCACTGAAGACGGATCAGTTTCGGCAAGGTACAGGTGGGCCAAGTCCTGGCATGACAATGGCGTCAGGCGCTCTTTTTGTAACAGGCAAGGCAGCAGGCAAGGGAACAATCTCCTTAACAACACTGGTGCTTGGCACCGCAACTCACCAGGTTAGCTGCGGGACATCCGCCCGTATCGCGGCATCCCCAGAGTGTCTCTTGTGTTTGCGGGGTTTGAGAACAAGGGAGTTTCTGCCCCACTGTGACTCGGGCAGCTCCGGCTCAAACCATTTGTCATCCCCAACATCGGAGGAAGAGTCAATGTCAGAGGTATCATACTCTTCTGTGGGAGACCTTGACGGGGCCCATCTTTCCAGAGGTGAGCCAAGCAGGGACCACCGTCATGCATACTGACTCGGTTGGAGCATTTAATTTTACAGCAGGCACACTCTCTTTATTTTCAGTGTCACTTACCTCCGGCAACGCGATCGGGGTAGCAGCCGATAGCAGGGTCAGCATAGAGGAAACAGTCACTACTTCTGGATCGGCGGTGAAAACAGTGGAAGAGGGTTCAGGCCATGGGACCTCTTCCTCTGTGGTTACCGTTCCTGTGATCGAATCCAACTGATGCTCACGGGGAGACTCTCGTGGGCGGGCAATCACTCTGTCCTTTGGCGCCATACTCGCCCTACGTCTCACACAGGGGTGGGTAACTCCTCCCACTCTGAGTTCTTTTTCTCGCACGCTGCAGACACGCGTCACTCTGCTGCACGTGCACCCAAGCATTTGAGGAGCATGCACACACTCCTGCTTGCCTATAAAATTTGGATGTGCAGGTGTGTCAGTACATGTGTCATGTCTCCATTCACTAACATAAGCTACCTGCATGCAGGCCCAAGCACATGAATAAACAACTCATCCATGCTGTGTGGGCCTCAGCATCCATTTAAATGAGGCCTAAACAATGGGACACAAAGCAGCTATAGTGTCAATGAAGTGGAATACTGTATGTTTTTGGGAACCATATGGAAAGCAAACTGCATATCTCTCTATCTAGCTCCATTTTCTGTGGGACACAGGAATACACTATTCAAAATACTCCCACAAATGCAGACCATTGATTGCAACCAAGATTTGTTAATTTGCACACACAAAAATAATTTTTCCTAACAAATTTATTCAGGACCATGTTGCAAAAATGAATATACCCCAATTAAAGTCTTAGGCTGCGTACACACGATCGGTCCAACTCGATGAGAATGGTCCGACGGACCGTTTTCATTGGTTCACAGACTGATGGTCTGATGTGCGTACACACCATCAGTTCAAAAACCGATCGTGTCAGAACGCAGTGACGTAAAACACAACGACGTGCTGAAAAAAATGAAGTTCAATGCTTCCAAGCATGCGTCCACTTGATTCTGAGCATGCGCGGGTTTTTGAACCGGTGCTTTTGCATACTAACCACCGGTTTGGACCGATTGTCAGGCATCAATCAGTCCGATTTTAAAGCAAGTTTTAAAACTTTGGTCCGAAGGACGACGGACCGATGCAATTGTTTGCATTGCATTGTGGACAACCCACAACTTGTGGCAAATGATTCCGTGGCCAGGGGACGTGGCCAGTGGACAATCCACAACTTGTGGCAGGTGACGTGGCCAGGTGATTTGGCAAGTGGATAATCCACAACTTGTGGCAGGTGATGTGGCCATGTGACATGGCAAGTGGACAATCCACAACTTGTGGCAGGTGACGTGGCCAGTGGACAATCCACAACTTGTGGCAGGTGGTGTGGCCAGGTGACATGGCAGGTGACGTGGAAAGTGGACAATTCACAACTTGTGACAGCTGACGTGGCCAGGTGACGTGGCCAGTGGCCAATCCACAACTTGGTGCCAGGTGATGTGAACAGGTGAGGCAGCCAGGTGACATGGCCAGGTGATGTGGCAAGTGGACAATCCACAACTTGTGGCAGGTGACGTGGCCAGGTGATGTGGCCAGTGGACAATTCACAACTTGTGGTAGATGAAGTGGCCAGGTGATTTGGCAAGTGGATAATCCACAACTTGTGGCAGGTGACCTGGTGAGGTGACGTGGCAAGTGGACAATTCACAACTTGTGGCAGGTGACGTGGCCAGTTGACATGGCAGGTGACGTGGCCAGTGGACAATCCACAACTTGTGGCAGGTGATGTGGCCAGGTGACAATCCACAACTTGTGGCAGGTGGCGTGGCCAGGTGATGTGGCAAGTGGACAATTCACAACCTGTGGCAGGTGACGTGGCCAGGTGATTTGGCAAGTGGATAATCCACAACTTGTGGCAGGTGATATGGCCATGTGACATGGCAAGTGGACAATCCACAACTTGTGGCAGGTGACGTCGCCAGTGGACAATCCACAACTTGTGGCAGGTGGCGTGGCCAGGTGAAATGGCAGGTGACGTGGCAAGTGGACAATTCACAACTTGTGGCAGGTGATGTGGCCAGTTGACATGGCAGGTGACGTGGCCAGTGGACAATCCACAACTTGTGGCAGGTGACGTGGCCAGGTGACAATCCACAACTTGTGGCAGGTGGCGTGGCCAGGTGATGTGGCAAGTGGACAATTCACAACCTGTGGTAGGTGACGTGGCCAGGTAATGTGGCAAGTGGACAATTCACAATTTGTGGCAGGTGACGTGGCAAGTGGACAATTCACAATTTGTGGCAGGTGACGTGGCAAGTGGACAATTCACAACCTGTGGCAGGTGATGTGGCCAGGTAACGTGGCAAGTGGACAATTCACAACTTGTGGCAGGTGACGTGGCAAGTGGACAATTCACAACCTGTGGCAGGTGACGTGGCCAGGTAACGTGGCAAGTGGACAATTCACAACTTGTGGCAGGTGACGTGGCAAGTGGACAATCCACAGCTTGTGGCAGGTGATGTGGCAAGTGACACGCTAAATAAAAGTACACTGCGGCTCTCTCAGCTGCTACTCACTCTGGTCTCACAAAAGGGCTGAAATGGTTAAGTAATACTGTTTTTTTAGCTTAGGGAGGGTCTTATGATGTTTCTTAACTAAATGCTTATAAACGCAAACGCGGTAAAACGCAGTGGAATTTACAGCAAAACAGGCGTTTTTAAACACTGGTTTTAGCCTTTAAAAATGTGTGTTTAGCAGAGTTTGCACCGGCGTCCCATGTGCATGGGGCCTAACTTTAAGAGGGAAGTTTCGGGAAAAAAAACTTTCCACAGCCCCCTGAGTATAACACGCAGGCACAGTTTGCCCTCTATTTACAGGGTAAAAAAGTGAGTGTTATACGCCAATAAATAAAGTATATAGTATACTGTATAAATGCAATCATCTCAAACTGGTTTCTTGAACATGACAACGAGTTAATTCACTGTAGAGCATATCAAGGTGTTTACTCTGCGCTATGTGGTAAGTCCCAACTCTTATCTTGACATGTTAGTATATGTGGATAATGTACACCTCGCTCCCTTCCAAAGACTGGGGGAGTTCAAATGAACTGAAAGCATAAAAAAACATAGAGGACGCATAGGTCTAGTGAATTATCCCCAATACATGTTTTATTTAATAAAAATGGAGGTGAATATTCTCACAAACCAGTACTTGTGTCATAGCATTATCCTAAAATCATCCACTTAAATCCATATGCGAAAATCCACAACACTTGTAGTCACATCGACTAATGCATTTCAAGGTTTCCCTCTTCTTTAGAGCCTTTTTTAGATGTCTCAAAAGCCCCATACACATGGTACGACTTTTTGACAGCAAACTTCAAAATGAGCAGGTTTTCAAAAAAATCCTACCATGTGTACGCTCCATTGGACAAACTTTTTAGCGTTTTCTTTGGACAAAAGTTCGCTCTGCAAATGGACAAACTTTTTGGCAACAAAAGTCCTACGGTGCAAAGTCCTATCGTGTGTACAGAAATCCATCAGACTTTTGTCCGAAGTACAAATACGCATGCTCAGAACCAATGTTAAAATCAACCAACAATAGCAGAAGTTGACCAAAGGGTGGCAGAAAAGAGCAGAAAAAACATGTGATGTTGGGAAAGTTTTGGGAAAGTTTGCAGAAAAGTCCTGCCGTGTGTATGCTATGGGTGTGCCCAGGCCGACTCCCTTTGGACAAAAATCCACGTAAAAGTTTGTTTAAAGTCCGACCGTGTGTACAAGGCTTTAGTGTTGACAATTAACTTTTCAGTCAGGATCAGTGTTTTCTCTGTTTAGTGCTTCTGTATATAGCTTCCTTGTTTCTACAGTGAATGAGTTCACTGTACTCCATTGGCCTCCACAGTCAACAGATCTCAATCCAATTGAGCACTTTTGGGATATGGTGGAATGGAAGATGTGTATCAATGTGCAGTGGACAAATCTGCAGCAACTGCATGATGCTATTGTGTCAATATGGGCCAAAATCTCTGAGGAATGTTTTCAACACCTTGTCAAATCTATGCCACAAAGAATTAAAGCAGTTCTGAAGGTAAAATGGGGTCCAACACGGTACTAGCAAGGTGTACCTAATAAAGAGGCAGGTGAGCGTGTGTATATACAGTATATATATATATATATATATATATATATATATATATATATATATATATGTGCAAAATGTGCAAAAACGTGCAAGGGCCCCTGATGATGTCATTACGACAAAACGATCGTCGGGCAGACACACTCGTATTGCGCATATGCTAACGGCCTTAGGCGGTCTGATATTCATACGGAGCTTTTTATCCTTGCAAGGACTTTTGTATCACTCTCTATGAATGAGAGTATTTTAAGTTGTTTCAATTTTTTTTTAGTTTTTAAATAAGCCCTCTCGTTTTTTACGCCTACACTATGGGCCAGATTCAGGTAGATGAGAGTATCTTTCCTCTGGAGTAACGCTTCTCATTTACGTTACTCTGAAGACCCTTTCAGCGCAAGTCCTGTAATTCACATAGCAGTTGCGCGTAAACTTGCGCCAGAGTAACGATAATGCGCTGGCGTAACCCGACGCAAGTGGAAGTGGGTGTGATCATATGTAAATGATGGGCGGAGCCCAGCGCAGAGGCTTACGTTCAGCGCATCATCCACGGAGCATGCGCAGTGAGTGCGGCTCCACTCGCCCCCCTTGTGCGCATGCTCACAACTTCCGTCGGCACCACTTCCTGGGAAACGTCAGCGCAATGCGTTCCGCTGGGCGCTTAAAAGCGCTGGCGGAAACGCCATTCCGGCGCAAAAGTATTTCCGCTTCCCCCCACCCCAGGGAAGATACTTTTGTTTGGTGATGGCTGCTCCCGCTACCCCCAGAGAGAGGAGGAACCTGAATTTTAATGCACAGGAGGTCTCAGTGATCATTTCGGCAATGGAGACGGATAATGATTTTCTCCATGGCAAAAAAAGCCGGAAGACCAGCCGGGAGAGGAAGCAGGGCATCCTGGAGTCGATTGCTGCCAGGGTCAATGTCCTGGGCTACTCCACCCGGACTGCTGGGGACATACAAAAAAAAATTAATGACCTGCGGCGCAAGGTGAGGGACAAGGTGGCCTCCATCAGGAGGTATGAGAGGGGCACAGGTGGTGGTCCCCCATGTCCTGTCACCCTAACCGCAGAGGAGGAGGTGGTTGCTCGCTGCCTGGAGAGGGAGCAGGTGGAGGGGGTCGCAGGCTATGACTCCGTGGAGGAAGGCACAAGGACAGGTAAGTGTTTTATAATCCCCTATTTGTTGTTTTGCATTTGGGGGGGGAGGGTACATGTGCCAAGTGTGTGGGACCACCAACATGTGTCTGCTTTGTGTCATCCACAGATGACGGAGCTGGGCCATCATCTGTCAGCGTGCATTCCACCCCATCCCCCCCACGCCATCGTGTGCCCGAGCCACTGGGTGGTGAAGAGGTTGTGGAGGAGGAGAGTGGCCACACCACACCTGCCGAGGTGGTTGTAGAGGATCCTGCTGTGGCAGAGCAGGACTTTACCTTAGTGTTGTCTGTCTCCTCCCCTTCTCCTGGGCCGTCTGTCGTCCCCTCCCCCATCTTAGGAAGCCCCTCAAGGGCGACTCCTTCCACCCAAAGACAACCATCTTCTGGCCCCAGGAAGGCGACCCAGAAGACCAGGGGGGTGTCTGATGGTGTACAGGACCAGTTGGCGAGGGATCACGCCAGGCAGACGGAACAGATGGGGGCCATAGCGGTGCACTTGGAGAAAGTGGCTGACAGCCTGGGCTCCGTTGCCAACCTCAGCAACGCAGTGCAGGATGTAAGCTGCAACTGCGCTGCAGTGGTCACCACTTTGGGGGAGGTGCAGGGGGATATTCGGCACCTTACTGCAGCCGTCCAGGCCAACAGTGCTGCCATCCGGGACCAGGGGAGGCTGAGTCGGCGGGCCCAGCATTATCAGGTCACCCGTCAGCTCCGGATGCAGGCCCAGACCAACTCCTACCTTCGACGGATAGCCAGGGCCTTGGAGGGCACGCAGGCCACACCTGCCAGGAGTGGCCCACCTGGGGATCAGCCACCTCCAGATGCCCCCCCACCCCCACCCACTCCATCCAGGCAGCTGCGGAGTCAGAGAGGGGCCCCCAGAAGAAGCCCCCGGCATCCCCGATGAGGCCTTTTTTTTTTTCTTGTTTTATATTTTTGTTTTGGACATACTCAGGTCATGAGTTTATTTTTTCTTTTTCTCAGGTTATGAGATTTTGTTTCTTTTAATTATCAGGATATGATATTATTAATTTATTTTTGTACTGCACACGGTCAGGAGTGCAGGGGACAGTGTGAATGGTGTGTGAATGTGAGGGGGTGGCACTCCTGAAAGTAAGGGGTGTCACCCTCGGCCGTGGTGGTGAAGTGAACCCCACGGCTGAATGAATGACGTGTGAAAGGTGTGTGAATGGACAGTGACATCATTGGGGCCTTGACGCTGGCGTTACTGCTCCCAACTCCTACATGCTGGACTTGGGCTAATCCAATGCGATGTGCATGTGGTGTGTGTGATCTAGGGACATCAGTGGTGTACACGCGTGCACTGTCTGTGTGATTAATGTTTTGGTTTAGTGTCCAAAGATGCCTACGGCGAGGACCCTCCTGACTGCTCTTCCATCAGCAGACTGGGTCTCCTCTGGCAGGTGGGGACTGTGTGGGTCGGGGGACAGGTCATCACGTATGTCAATATGCAGGCCTTTTTTCATAGCAAAGTTATGTAGTATGCAACATGCACCGATGATCTGACACACGAAGGTAGGGGAATACAATAGGGCCCCCCCAGACTTATCCAGGCATCGGAAACGGGACTTCAGGAGCCCAAATGTTTGCTCCACCACTGCACGGGTTTTGATGTGTGCTTCATTGTATTTTCTCTCTCCTCTGGTTTGGGGGTTCCGGAAAGGAGTCATTAGATGGGGTCCCAGTGCATATGCAGAGTCACCTGGAAGGGAAAAGACAGGAGAATGTTAGTCATGCATGTGCGATTTCTGTTTTGCATCACGGGAGGGGATAGTCATGCCTGACTCCCATGTCACTCACCAACCAGCCAGCTGTCCCCATACATGTTCTGGTTAAATTCTGCTGGGATGGGGCTCTGACGGTATATGAAGCTGTCATGGCTGGACCCGGGGTGTTTGGCACGGACGTGCCATATGAGGCGTTGGGCATCAGCTATCACCTGTACGTTGATGGAATGCCAATGCTTCCGATTGCGGTATATGTGCTCTGTGGCACTGGGGGGCTGTAGGGCCACATGTGTGCAATCAATGGCCCCCACAGTGCGTGGGAATCTGGCAATGCTGTAGAAATCTGTCATTGCCTTCTGCCGCAGCTCCTCAGTGGTGGGTCTGATGAACTGGTTGGACATGCGTCTGAGGATTGCAGGGACAACCTGGTGCACACATCTGCTTATGGAGGATTGTGACATCCCAGCCACCACTCCACTTGTACGCTGGAATGATCCACTTGCAAGGAAATGGAGTGTTGCCAGGACCTTCACCAGTGGCTGCACTGCTTGTGAGCGGTGTGTTGGGCTGGTGATGTCATCCTGCAGGGTTGTGGTTAGTTCAAGTATTGCATCTGGGCTGAATCTGAAGAGGCGATACACCTCCTCATCCCCCATGCCAAAGAGGTTCATACGAGTGCGGTATATCCTCTCACGTGGCCGCCTTCTTGGTTCCAGGGGACCCATCAGTAGTTCTAGGACCACAATTGCCCCTGGCATGTTGGCACACAGAGGTGTTGTCCTCCTTGCAAGTGTTGTTGTTCAGCAAGCTCCTATCGTCGGTAACGCTGCTGTAGCTGCTCTCCTGCTGACCTGTGACCGTCTGGAGTAAAGATAAAGCAGCCTTTTGTAGAAATAACTTTGCGCCGGACGGACCAGATACGCGCGGCGCATGTAGCCAGCGTATGGTGCTAATCCGTTCGTGAATTGGGAAATCTCCCTCATTTGCATATTTGCAGGGGAAATCAATGGGCGCGACTGATGCGCCCAGCGAAAATAAACGCTGACGATACTCTGGCGTCGGAACGTTCCGCCGGTCGCAAATGACCCGTTATTGGGCGCATCTAGTTTGGTGGGTACGGGCACATAGAAACGACGGCGCATCATCACAGTTACGCGGCGCATATCCAAATACTCCAGCGCAAGTGTTCGTGAATCTGGCCCTATGGGATTGTCCCTTTCTTTTTTCCCACATGGTGTTTGATAAACACACGCTCACATACATCTATGCAAGTTCCATTTGGAAGCAGTGGTTAACCCCATGAGGAGCTGTGGATTCTACCATCTAATCTGTGGAGAGGTGCGGATTCGTTCCTGACACCCCAAAGGATCAGAATTTCCTGCTATGCCTGTTTAGACTACTCCTGAAAGGAATAGTCACAGGCTTTCTGGTAAGCCTTTATTTCTACTGGTGTTGGGCCACTGATGTCTGAAATCTCCCTCCTTTCTCACCTGTGGATCTCCTAATTGGACTTTCATTGTTTGCATCTTTTCATCACCTGCATTGGAAGGGGCTAATAACTCCCAGCTTTTTTCTGTGGACTCTATGGCCCAGATTCAGAGAGAATTGGATTCTCGTAGCGTATCAGAAATACACTACGCCGCCATTTTTTACCTGGCTCTACGTGGAATCCAGGTAGATTTTGTCCAGTAAACGACGGCGGCGTAGTGTTTTTCTCCTGTCGCAATCCATCTAGACGAGTAGGGGGCGTGAAGGATTTAAAATAGGCGCGTTCCTGCGGCGATCGAACTGCGCATGCTCTGTTCGCAAATTTCCCGCCGTGCATTGCGCGAAATCACGTCGTTACCTCATTCATTGTTTGAGTAGCGTCGTTTACGGACATTTCTATTCCCGAACGAGTTACGCAAAAAAAAAAATAATAATTTAAATTCGACGCGGGAACGACGGCCATACTTAACATGGGCTACGCACCGTTAGACCAGCAAAAAGCTGGTCTAACAGTACGTAAAAAAAAACAGACGTAAGCGATTGCGAAGACCGCTCGTATCTTTGTGGATCGCCGTAAAAACACATTTGCATATCCCGACGCATGAAAACGACGCAAACTCCTCCCAGCGGCCGCAAAAATATCGCAGCGTAGATCCGAAGGCTTACGAAGACGTAAGCCTCTCGGATCGAAGCCCGAAGCCGCCGTATCATGGTTTGAGGATTCAAACTAGTGATACGGCGCGCGAAATTTGAAATTACTCCTGTCTAACACCAGTTAGACAGGCGTAATTGCTTTATGAATCTGGGCCTATTTGTTTTGCACCTCATATGCTGAATTGGTCACTTTATTTTAAGTAAGTAATTTATGCTCAGTGCCATATTGATTGGCACAGTGTTATAACAACCTATGCACTTATAGCTTTTGTGTATTCACATTTTGATTGTTACCATTTATAGATTAACACTGTTTACACCAGTTACTTTAGATACTTATGTGGTATATGCTGTCCAGCGCTACACTGTTTTTGCACATTTTTCTTTACACTTTATATCTAAGTTGTAGTGTTTAGCAGCAGGACGTCCTTCTCAGGACCCTATCTTAATTGTTTCACTAATATACATTTTTACTAAGCGCAATTATTCCCATTCCCTTTTCCCTTACTTTTACACACACACACACACACACATATATATATATATATATCAGGAGCGGTGCGTCCATAGGGACGCCGGAGCGGCGCCCCCTCTCACTCTCTTACAGCCACTAAAATATACAGATTCATGCATTGTATGAATCTGTATATTTTCGCCGCTGCCGCCCACTATTCAACTGGCCTAGTGTTGAGCGCCAGTCAGCTGAATAGCGGCAGCTGGCTGGCTGTGTGGAAGTGCCTATCAGAGCCAGCGGCTCAGAGCTAGTCGACTTCCTTAAGCTTATCCTCGGGACGTACCGGTGGTGCGTTCCTTGGATAAGACTGACAGGCGTCTCAGCCAATCAGTAACCAGATTGGCTGAGCATCATCGAGGACGGGACGAGGGACATGGAGGGACGATAGAAGCCAGAAAGGTAAGTGCCAAGGGGGGGAATTTTACTGGGCACATTGGCTACAATTGCGGGGCACAGTGGCGACAATTGCGGGGCACAGTGGCGACAATTGGGGGGCACAGTGGCGAACATTGCGGGGCACAGTGGTGACAATTGATGGCACAGTGGTGACAATTGATGGCACAGTGGTGACAATTAATGGTATGGCATAGTGGTGACAATTGATGGCAAAGTGGTGACAATTGATGGCACAGTGGTGACAATTAATGGTATGGCATAGTGGTGACAATTGATGGCAAAGTGGTGACAATTGATGGCACAGTGGTGACAATTGATGGCACAGTGGTGACAATTAATGGTATGGCATAGTGGTGACAATTGATGGCAAAGTGGTGACAATTGATGGCACAGTGGCTGTTTGATGGCATGGCACAGTGACTGCGTTTGATGGCATTGCATAGTGGTGACAATTGATGGCACAGTGGCTGCATTTGATAGCATGACACAGTGGTTGCATTTTGATGGCATGGCACAGTGGTTGCGTTTTGATGGCATGGCACAGTGGCTGCGTTTTGATGGCATGGCACAGTGGTGACAATTGATGGCACAGTGGCTGCGTTTGATGGCATGGCACAGTGGTTGCGTTTGATGGCATGGCACAGTGGCTGCGTTTGATGGCATGGCACAGTGGCTGCGTTTGATGGCATGGCACAGTGGCTGCGTTTGATGGGCACAGTGAGGCTGTAATTGTTTTTTTTTTTTTTTTTTGCGCCCCCCAAAAATGTTGTGCACCAGCCGTCACTGATATATCTATCTATCTATCTATCTATCTATCTATCTATCTATCTATCTATCTATCTATCTATCTATCTATCTATCTATATCTATATTTATTTATTACTCTTCTAATTTTTTATCTGAAACTGAATGTCACACTCAAGATGTTTTTAAGTACTGTGAAAGCCAGAGCAAATATTTGCATGTATCTTTGAAGCAAATCATCATAATGTGTATGTAAATTCCATCAGCCTGTTGCAGGAGAAAATTAACAGATTGGTTCTTAGTTTCAATAAGAAAATTGGATACAGTGTAAAAAAAAAAGCAATTATTTCTGAAGGGAATTAGATTTGCCTTTTGTGCATCAAATGTAAGCAATTAAAATGTGTCCTACCAGGAAAAAATTATATTTATGAGAAACATCAAGTAAAAATTATTTTGTTAGGAAGTCATAATTGCTGGGGATATACACATGATCTATCTGCTAATATGTGATTAGTATGCTGTACAATTTCAAATTGTAGAGTAAGATTACGGATACAAAAATGTATCCTATAATCTAATTGTTTCTACCAGTCATTAATTCTGTCAGCCATTTATCCATTGCTGAGACTGTGTCAAGCCCCTTGTTGGGCATGCAGAGATGAAAATTAATATTAAATACATGGAAATTTACATCTGTTCGTTCTATATCATAAATAATATTTCTTGTAATATGATTTGTTTTATCTTGTGTGTAATAAACAAAACAATTATTTATGCTTGACTGTAATTTTAATATAATTTTGAACTTTTTTAACTGCTTGCATTTTTAACAATGCCGTAGATTAACTGATGAGTGTGAGCTCAACAAGTGGTAGATTTTTCAACTGACCAGTGTCTAACTTTAAAATCATTGTGACTTTACAAGTCATTACTTATTTTTTAATTTTTAGTTTGCAAATATGCCTTTTGTAAAGTAGTATATCCGCAGAGAGCTAATTGTGAGTTTTAGCTCATCGGGGTAGTTTTTAACACAGTAAAACACAAAAAACCCACGCTACATACACTAAATCTTTACGGACTGCTACTGTTCATAAAGGTGTATACTGGACTGTTTTCATCAGACTAACCAATTGTGTGTGGGCCCCATAGTTTTTTTATCCATCGGTTAAAAAACTAGAAACTTGTTTTAAAATTATCTGATGGTTAAAAAACCGATAGAAAAAAAACGATCGTCTGTGGTTACGTCAATCGGTTAAAAATCCACGCATGTTCAGAATCAAGTCGACGTATGCTCGGAAGCATTAAACTTTTTTTAACGTTTTTTTTTTTTAACGTTTTTTTAACCAATGGTGTGTAGGCACGACTGATCATCAGTCAGCTTCATCGGATAACTGATGAAAAAATCCATCAGACCGTTCTCATCGGATGGAATGATCGTGTGTACAGGGCATTAGTATCCCTTTAAACTTAAACAGATCAAAATAAATGACAGCACTAACCTAATCCCTGAGTATTTAAATACACCAAATAAAAAATATAAGGTATATACCAATAAGTAACATAAAACAATTGACAACAGTGTATGTTAAACCCTTAGACACCTTTCACACTGAGCCGCCCATAGCGCCGGTGGTAAAATGGCTCTATTTTTACCACCAACGCTATGGGCAGATTTGCAGAGAATTTTGGCCGCTAGCGGGGCGCATTTAGCGGCTGAGAAAGGGTTAAAACTGCCCCGAATGCGCTGCTGAAGCAGCGCATTGTGGGCGGTATAGCCGCGCTGTCCCATTTATTTCAATGCGCAGCAGCGGTGGAGGAGCGGTAAACACACCGCTCCTTTACCGCTCCAAAGATGCGGCTAGCAGGACTTTTTTTACCGTCCTGCTAGCACAACGCTCCAGTGTAAAAGCCCCCAGGCTTTCACACTGGAAACAATGAAGCAGCTGTTTGAGGGCTATTTTTAATGCTATAGTGCCTGCAATACGCCCTCAGTGTGAAATGGGGTCTTATTGGATCTTTTCCTTCTGCTTAGCCAAACTGTGAAAAATAAATATATTATTTAGCCTTTATAAAGTGAATTATGCATTTTTTATAAAGTGATACACCAATGATGCATCTGTGTGCCCTGTGTTCCAACCTTGAATTCTCCAGATATAATTCTAAGAATTTAAATGTGTCCTACCAAACACTGTTTGGGAACACAAAGCACTAACTTATAACATTTTTCTTATCTTAATAATGAGAATTTTATTTTTGTTCACTGTAAACTGGAGATTATTTTTCTTCAGCACTTATTTTGAGTTATTACTGTAATGTTTACAACGAGCTTAAATTTTATGTGACTGTTTTTTATGTGATGTTTATATGCTCGATGTGCCATATCTCTACTGCAGGGATTTCCAAATGCTGAAAATATAACTGGATATATACCGTGTGTGTGTATATATGTATATATATATATATAT
Organism: Rana kukunoris; assembly: GCA_029574335.1. Lineage (NCBI taxonomy): Eukaryota > Metazoa > Chordata > Amphibia > Anura > Ranidae > Rana > Rana kukunoris. The sequence goes on along the minus strand of CM056049.1, from coordinate 232,406,891 downwards.
ATATATATATATATATATATATTAACCAGTTGCCTTTGGGTATTAGTACAATCTTTTTCCTCATTAGAGCAAATTCAGACATGTTTTATTAAGGTTTTATTTCTAGATCAGTCACAGAGTTACAGCCTGGAGGATGCAAAGTTTTACATTTGTTTGTCTTTTGGTTGAACTTGATGGTCATATGTCTTTTTTTTTAACCAGACTTACTATTACTGCTATACAAGTATAATATCCAGCTAAGAATAATAATTAAAAAACAACAACTGAAAAACATGTGTAAAATAGCTAGTCCCAATCACACACACCCACCCTAGTTAGAAAAACTTGGCTCCCTCCAGTGGTTTAGGCTTGTGACTGCAGATTGTTAAGAACAAAAGGAGGAATATTATTATTATACAAGATTTAAATATCATCAGCAGTTTGTGCAACATTTTACAACATGAGGGCAGACAGTACAGTTACAATACAATTCAACACAGGAGAAATCAGAGGGCCTTGCTCATACAAGATTACAATTGTTAGGTAGGGCCCAATAAGCTCTTCTGAAGAGAAGTGTTTCAGGGATCACCTTAAAGTAGACAGAGTAGGCGATAGTTGGACAGATTAAGGTAGGGAGTTCCTGAGGATGGGAGAGGCTCGGGGTCAAGCATGGGAGGATTTAATTTGTTGGGTGAACGGAAGCCAGTGGAGGTATTGACAGAGAGGGGTAGAAGCTGTGTTGTTTGCGTAGTTTGAAGGTGTTGCATGGGTTAAGCAACAAGCTTTGGACAGTGATTGGATGAAAGAAGAGTTCAGGATAGCACCCTGGAATGCAAGTCAGGGCAAGGGGCATATGGGGGAGGAAATGTTATGAGCTCTGTTTTGGATAGATTGAGTGTGAGGAAGTCATGCAACATTCAGACTGATATGTCTATTAGTGATGAGCGGAATACGCCATATTCGATTTCGCGATATTTCGCGAATATTTCAAAGAATATTCGCGAATATTCGTTAATATCGAATATTCGTGATATTTTATAAAAAAATAAAAATGGCGAAATTTTACCAATGCGAAATTTCGCAATTTTTTTTTGGATAAAATATCACGAATATTCGATATTTACGAATATTCGCTATATTTTATAAAAAAATAGCGAAATTTCGCATATGCGAAAGCGAAAAATGATTGCGAAATTTCGCTATTTTTTTTTGGATAAAATATAGCGAATATTCGTAAATATTGAATATTCGTGATATTTTATATAAAAAAAAAAAATTGCGAAATTTCGCATTGGCGAATTTTGCAATTTTTTTTTTTTTTTATAAAATATCACGAATATTCGATATTTACGAATATTCGCTATATTTTATATAAAAAAAAAAATGCGAATGTGAAATTGATTGCGAAATTGATTGCGAAATTTGAAAAAATACGAATATTCGAAATAGCGAATATTCGCCGCGATATTCGAGTTATTTGCGAATACTCTAATATGCAATATTCGTAGCGAATATTCGCAATGCAAATATTCGTGAGCAACACTAATGTCTATTAGTAAATTAGTAATGTGTGTGGAGACTGGAGTGAGCTGAGGGATAGAGAGATAGTTTTGGGTTTCATCAGTGTAGAAATGTTATTGGAAGCAATGGAGGTTATCAGCTGTCCCATTGAGGATATGTAGATCAGGAATAGAAGAGGTCCAAGAACAGGAGGAAGGAACAGGAGAAAAAAAAGGGTTGAAGGTACAATGTAATAGGTAGGACGCAAACCAGTGAAGAGTACAGTTACAGAGACCAAAGGAAAGTTTTTTGACAAAGAAGGAGCTAAACTTTGTCAAAGGCAACTGTGAGGTCCAGAAGTTGGAGTACAGAATAGTGTCCATTGGTTTGAGCCATTAGTAGATCATTTATACATTTCAGGAGAACAATTTCTGTGGAATGTTCAGGGCTAAATCCAGACTTAAAGCAGAGTTCCACCCAAAAGTGGAACTTGCACTCACTGGATTCCTCCCCCCCTCACACACAATTGGCACCTTTCGGGGGGGGGGGAGACAGGATACCTGTCTTTGATAGGTATCCTTTCCCACTTGTGGGAGTCCGAGCCGTGGCCCATGACATCACTCCGGCCGCTGGGCTAGTAGGAGAGAGGTGCAAATGTGCAGTAGGGTTCCCGGCGGCGTGAAGCTGAAAGGCTTCAACTTGACCTTATCCCCTGGTGTGGTGATAATGTCATGTTCAACTCCGGAGACCCAACCTGGCAAGTCTGAAAACTTTTCCCTATTACTGAGCACAAATTATTTAGCCTCCTGTTGCTGAGTTTTGGACAGAGTCTCCGCTATCCCAACTTCAGGGACAGCCAGGTTAAACGGAGCAGAAAATCGGGTAGTCTTAGCGACCAAGGACTCTCTATCCTTCCATGGTTTCAACAAGTTCACGTGATAGAGCTGCTCAGGTTTTCGTCTTCCCGGTTAGCTAATTTTATCATTCACCACCCCCATTTTCTCCAACACTTCATAGGGACCCTGCCATTTGGGGACCAACACCAACACCCTATCACCAGGTGCAAAGAAACGGACCTGGGCCCCACGATTGTAAATCCTTTGTTGAGCCAATTGGGCTTGGGCTAAATGTACCTTCACAATCGGCATCACTTGGGCATTTCTGTCTTGCATTTGTGCCACATGTTCAATCACACTTCGATGAGGGGAACTCTCACTCTCCCATGTTTCCCTGGCAATGTCCAGTAAGCCCCGGGGTGTCTCCCATACAGTAGCTCAAACGGAGAGAACCCTGTGGACGATTGGGGAACCTCTCTTACGGCAAACATCAGATAAGGGAGCAGATAATCCCAATTCTTTCCGTCTTTATCCACCACCTTCCTCAACATTTGCTTTAAGGTTTTATTAAACCTTTCCACTAACCTATCTGTTTGAGGGTGATATACTGATGTACATAATTGGGTCACTTTCAGGAGTTTACGAAGTTCTCTGGTCACCCTAGACATAAACGGGGTGCCCTGGTCAGTTAGGACTTTCTTAGGAAGACCCACACGGCTGAAAACCTGAAATAACTCTTTGGCAATGGTTTTAGCAGAGGTGTTTCGGAGAGGAATCCCTTTCTGGGTAACGGGTGGCATAGTCCATTATTACCAAGATGTGCTGGTGCCTTCTAGTGGACTTCAGTAAGGGGCCAACCAAATCCATAGCGATCCTCTCAAAAGGGACCTCGATAATGGGCAGGGGTACCAACGGACTGCGGAAATGTGGCATGGGTGCAGTAATCTGACACACTGGACAGGAAGAGCAGTACACTTCCACTTCCTTAGTCCCAGGTAAATAAAACCTCTGGGTAATTCTCTCCCGGGTTTTTTCTGCTCCCAAATGTCCCCCAATAATGTGCCCGTGGGCCAGTTCCAAAACCATCTTGCGGTACGGTTTAGGCACTACCAGTTGCTCAATGGTGTCCTCTATCCTCTGTGACACTTGATATAACAGGTCCCTTTCAATAATGAAGTAAGGAAGGGCAACCCTCTCATCAGGGTTAACTAACTCCCCATCTATCTTGACTATATTCTCTTGGGCTCTTAGCAATGTGGGGTCCCTCAATTGCTCAGTGATAACATTTTCTCTGTGCACCTCAAGGTCATCAAACCCTATCGGCTGTTGTTCCTCTTCTGAGGTAGCAGGCTCCTCCATAGGGACTGGTGTTTCCCCTGCTAAGACTAAGAACTCAGGAGAATTTTCACAGTTAGAGGATTCTGGAGTAGATGTTTCAGGCTCAGAAGAACCACTTACTGGGGAATCTGGGCAATCCCAGAGTTCCCAGAACTTTGGGAAATCCCTTACCACAATGGCGTCATGTGGCAGTTGGGGAACTAAAACCACGTGGTGACACAAGTTACCGAGGGAGGTTTCAAAGGATACCGTAGTCACCGGATATTCTCGAGTGTCCCTATGTACACAAACTACCGCCATTTTCCTAGGATGTTAGGTTTTTCCCACCACTAGATCACTTTTCACTAAGGTGACCAGGCTACCTGAATCCAACAAAACCACAACATCTTTACCATCTAAGCACATTCTACATAAAGGTTTCTCATTCTCCTTTACTGCAGTGCATGTGGTTGCAAAAAGGGACTGTCGTCTCTCTGTCAGAAAGTCACACTGCATGGGTTCATCAACCGCTGGGCAAACAGCTGCTACATGTCCCTCTTCCCGGCAGTGGTAACAAATCAACCTTCTGGTCCTCTTCTGTGGGATGGGTCTTCCAGGCCACTCTCGCCAAACATTAGCAGTAGTCCCGATAATACCTCTAATTGCTCTTTGGTCCTTCTCTCCACCCCCATCCCTTGATGCAGTCTTACCTATAGGTGGGGAGGGTCTGGTCTTGGAGTGGAAAGTCTGTGCGTCTCTGGGGGAAGAGGACAAATTCTCTGTTGTTAGGTACCTTTCGACCAGGTCTACTAGTTTGTCTGCGGTTTCCGCACCACCATGGCTCACCCATTTCTGTAGGGTGTTAGGAAGAGACCTAAGAAATTTGTCCATGACTACTCGATCCAAAATTTTTGGTCTGGACAGAGTTTCTGGCTGCAGCCATTTCCTGGCCAAATGGATGAGGTCATACATCTGCGACCGAGGTGGCTTCCTCAGCTGAAAACTTGCCAATATTTCCTCTTTTAACCGATCATAGTTTTTTTGCATCTGAAAGCTCCAAATCAAAATATGCCTTTTGGGCTTCTCCAGATAATAGGGGGCCACTAGTCCAGCCCAATGTTCTTTTGGCCAACCCTCTTTTTCCGCTGTTCTCTCAAACGTGGTCAGAAACATCTCTGGGTCATCATCTGCAGTCATCTTTGGCAATAAGTGGCTTACCCGAAAAGTCGGTATGTTACTGGCCTGACTCCCAGCCTCGGTCTGCTGTCTCTGAAGCTGTCTCCATTTGCTGCTGGTGTCTCTGTTCCAAGCCTGCAATGCTCTCTTGGTGAGCCTGTTGTTGAGATGCAAGGCTCTCTTGGTGAGCCTGTTGTTGAGCTACAAGACTCCGCTGCAAACCTGCATTTGTCTGCTGTTGATTTGCATTTGCTATAGCCAGCTGTTTCAGTATCTCCACCATTTTGGGTTTACTTTAACTGCCCACGGCACTCCACCATGTGTAAGGGGTTAGCTCGGTAGCGGGTGTGTGACCCCCTGGGTGGGTTCACTACACACTGAACTATAAAGAGAGGCAGCCGAGGATGATTGAAATCAAAGGTTATGGTTTATTCTTCCATATTGCTGGAAACAAGTGCAAGCATCCAAACAGCATAAACAAAACAAAACATAAAATAAACCCTGGCCACTTGGGGCGTCTACCTTCACAACACAGGAACCTACCTAGGGAGTCTGGCACAGCCTACTGCTGGGCAGACCCTGCTGGTCATACAGCAGAAAAACAATAGTCTTTTTGATTTTTATCACACAGAAAAATCAACACCACGTCACCTTCAGAAGTCTTTTTCAGCTCACTGCTCTCCTTAACTCAAAAAGCCTCAGGATGCAGCAATCAGTAGTAATCCTCTGGATAACTTATAGAGGACTTAATTGCCTGATTCTGAACAGCTGAAGCTATCCAACATCCTTAAACCTTTCTGGCTACCTCTGCAGCCGACACCTGATAATAATTGGTGAATTGTCTAAACAAGGCAGAAATGTATCTCCCGTCTGTGACAACACCCACAGATTTACCTGACTTCCTGTCACACTCTATATATATATCTGGGAATGTGGGGGGGGGGACCACCTTCCGCAGAAAGAATACACTAAGGTAAAGGGGTGGGGTCACTGATATAACGGGTAAACCTTTCACACTGAGCTTTGTGACACAGCGGTCTCCCACTGTGTGTGACATCACATGTACATGAGAGGAAAGCGGCCCCAGGGCAGGCAGCCCTGGTCATGGAAATAGGACATAGTTTGTCAAGATTGGTGAGGTCCAATGAGGGCTTTATACATATGGGGGTGACTAGTGCATGTATTAGAGAGTTGAGGAAGATGCCATAGGAGAAGAAGAAATTGAAGATGTGAGTTAAAATGTGTAGAATAGAGCCAGAGTGTAACCATAGTATCTCTGAAGTGCAAAGCAGAAGTGCGCCCACTTAAAGAACCCCAGCTATGTTCCCCTAAGCCATGTGCTTCCCCCATATAGGTGGTTTAGTTTTATACTGTTATAGGTGAGGGTGGTTATCTATCAATTAATTAATCAGGAGTTAATAAAGGACACCTGGCTAGAAGAGAAAACTTTTCACATCAGAATCAGACCTGGTCATGAAGGTTTAACCACCTTCATGACCAGGCCATTATTTGCCATACAGACATGGCGCTGGTTTGTTTACAAGTGATCGCACCATCATTTGACAGAGCGATCGCGTGGTAAACGGTCGCTACTCCCGTGTACGCGCCCCAGGAGCATGACGTCATAGTACGCCCTCCAAGAGTTATCGAGCCACGCTGTAGCCATCATTCAGCTATAGCGTGGTTGTAAAGTGGTTAATATGCTGTAATGTTATGTAGTGTCAAGGAAGCCACACAATAATTAACCACTTACAGACCGGAGGATTTTCCCCCTTAAGTTTTTGCAATACAGCACTGCGTCCTTTTAACTGAGAATTGCACCATTGTGCAATGCTGTACCCAAACAAAATTGATGTGCTTTTTCCCCACAAATAGAGCTTTCTTTTGGTGGTATCACCTCTGCGTTTTATTTGTGCTATAAACAAAAAAAGAGCGACAATTTTTTGGAACCATTGACATTTATACAGTGATCAGTGCTATAAAAATGCACTGATTACTTTGTAAATGTCACTGGCAGGGAATGGGTTAACACTAGGGGGCGATCAAAGGGTTAAATGGGTTCCCTGGGAGGTGTTTCTAACTGTGGGGGGGTGGCACTGATGGAGAGAGATCCGAATCTTGAGGAACAGTAGATCCCCATTATGGCTCTCTTTCCCGTGATCCGCCAGTGGATATCGCAGCCGCCGGCCAAGCGCATCAGGTCCTCAGCTGTGTAGCGGGTGTGCCCATGCCTGCTATTATTATTATTATTATTATTATTATACAGGATTTATATATAGTGCCAATAGTTTGCGCAGCGCTTTACATCAGGGAAGACGGTACAGTCACAATACAATTCAATACAGGAGGGATCTGTTTGTTAGAGCTTACGATCTAGAAGCAAGTGGAACAAAGGGTAGTTGCTGTGGGGGATGATCAGATGGACTCAAATGAAAATACAGTTGTTAGGTGTGGGGAGGGTAGGCTTCTATGAAGAGCTATGGCTCTCAAAAGGAGCCGACGTACACTTACGGCGATTTGTGGGAACGAGCTGACCTGATGTAGTATAATGATGACGGCTGGTCGGCAAGTGGTTAAACCCATCACAAAAATCTTTATGGAAAAATCTATATATAGAAAAAAATATATTGTGTATTTTAGAACGAATAAATAAATGTTAAAAATGATAAATATGGGGTGGTCTGAAAGACATGTTCCTGATGAAGCAGCATCAGATTGTGAATTTCACAAGCTGTGACAAGTTGTTCAAAAATAGTTATTATCTGCCATAAAGCATTGCTGTGTGGAGTCTTTATGCTGTATGGTTCCTGTCACTTGCTTGTAAACATTAAAGAACAGTACTTAACTGTGATGTCTGTACTTATACTCTACCTAGATGGCTGTACACAAACTGAGATCCAAAAGTCTTTATTCACATAAAACTATGAAGAATATGAAGAGCACTACATGTGCAAGCAAGTGGTAGCCTGTTCATTTGAATGAGCTACATATGACAGCTGATCATGTGACCAATTTTTTTTTAAATTGGTCTTTTGTATTTTTTTGTTCCGTTTTGTCTCGTTCCGTAGATTCGTAATTTCGTAAGATTCAAGTTTTCCTATTCGGACCCGTTCGTATTTTGTAAGACGCAAGTTTTCCTATTCGGATCCGTTCGTATTTTCGTAACAGTTTTATTTTCGTTTATACTGAATGATTCGTAATTCTGTCTACTTTATGTTCGTTGATTCGAAATTCGTAATTTTGTTAGATAATAATTTTCGTTTAATGGATTCGTAATTTTGTACTTTCGTAAATACATAGCAACACGTGGCTAATCCATTTTAAGATATGCTTTCTCTTAAGCCCCGTACACACGGTCGGACTTTTTGCCAACAAGGTGACTCAGCACAAAAGAGATAAGCTGATTGGCTAAGATATTTAGTAAGATACATCACTTACTAACTACACTGCCCATTCGAAAGAACTTTACAACTTACAAGTACACAAATTTACGAACAGACAAGGAAACGCATTTACAAAACACACAAATGAAAATACGAACATACGAATGAAAATACTAACAGACAAAGGATTTAAAATGCGGAATGCAAATCGTTCGTTATAGATGTAATTTTCGTTCTTTTGCTTTTTTGGTGTTTCGTATTTTAGTAAGATTGTCCATTCGTACTTTCGTATTTTCGTTTGTTCGTTATTTTGCTTATTCGTAATTCCGTAATTTTCGTATTTTGGGTCTTTCAGCTAATCGGATGTTCGAATTGATACGAATGTACGAATACTAACAAATTCGTATGAAAATCCATTCGTTACGAATGGGAACGCACATATCTAGTGACCAAATACCACCAAAAGAAAGCTCTATTTGTGGGGAAAATAATATAAAAATTTAGTTTGGTACAGTGTTGTATGACCACGCTGTGGCAAACCTAGCCACTTCTGGAAAGCTAAACGTTACATGTCAAAAGGTTGTCTGTATTATATGCTATGTATTCTGCTGGGTCTTATGTGGGCATAGTAATTGGTATGCTGGCAGCCGTAAGCCACTAGCATTCAAGTACTTCGTTTTATGTTGCCCAATCGGTGTTCGGCAGTTTTAAACCGAACTCCCACAACACATAACCCCAGACCCCAGCTATCAACCGACTTTTCCCTCGTGCAGCAATGCATGATGGGAGAATTATCCAAAATGTTAAGTTCCCCATCTGGTCCTCCCTGTATTACCCCTGTTAAATCTATTTGGCTGTTTGGAAACCCCTTGCATGGGGAATTCTATAAATATGGAAGCCTGTGAATAAAAAGTCAGTTGACTCTCAGAGCTGTGTGTTGTCCGGTTACTGGGGAGATTTGGGACATTGCCTTACTTGTCAATGCTGACTGTGGATTTACCCTGGTTACCAGTGGAGATCGTGGAGTTTAATATTGCTCTCCGCTACAATTGGTGGCAAGCGACGGGATCCAACCTTACAGCCGATAAGCGCAATTTGTGGGGTAAGGTAGCCAGCAACAAATCCAAAGCTGTACTAACTGCCAAGCTGATGGAGGGAGACAGAGCCCGCAGTGCTACACCACCAGCAGCCATGGAAGAAACACTCTACCAGAGAGAAATGAGGACCAGGCTGGAATTTTTGCCACAGCCTATATCAGATGCCATGCTGCATATGGTAATGGCGAATGTGCATGAGTACGTGATGGCACACAGTCCGCAGTATACACAGTCTCGAGCAGAATCCACTACTGGGTCACTCTACAACCAGGTAAAACCCCAAATTCCCTATCATGCCTTTAAAATGTTTTGCGAGGAGAAGGATGAGATTGATGGGTATTTACAGGATTTTGAGAGACTGTGTGATTTACATGACTTGGAACGGACAGTATGGGTCCCATTGCTAGCAGGCAAGCTGGCAGGTCGGGCAGCAGAAGCATATCGCGCTGTACCCAGTGAGGACAGCAAGGATTATGATAAAGTGAAGCGAGCGATATTAGAGAGATACGCCATTACTCCAGAGGCATACCGGCGCAAGTTTAGAAACCTACGCAAACCAGAGAAGGACTCACATGCTGAATGGGCACACAAGCTGAACCAAGCTTCCCAAGGGTGGATACAAGCCAGCCAAGCCACTACTATGGAGGAATTGCGACAGTTACTGCTGTTGGAGCAATTCTTCAACGGTTTGTCCCCAGAGGCACAAGAATGGGTGCGAGACAGAAAACCTCTCACCCTAACCGAAGCGGCTCGATTAGCGGATCAGCATTTTGATGCGAGGAGACATCATGGGCCCCTAACCAAGAGTTATCCTCGACCCGCGGAACCACCCAGTACTCTACCACCCCCCGCTCGCACAGCCTCCACTTTTCGTCAATCCCAAGGGACTTTACCACCACCCTCCAGATATAACGGACGTGCCAACATCCAATGCCACTCCTGCAAACAGTGGGGACATATGGCACGCGAGTGCACCCAAAACCGGGGCAGACCTGCCTGGAACCAAGACCGACCAAACCCGGCACCAAGGGCTGCTGCCCATCATTATCAACAGGAGCCGGCCACTCAAGAGATGTTGAGCATTCCAGCGGAAGAACCCCTGGGAATCTTGCATGAGGTGATGACAGTCCGAGCCACGGATAACCGGCAGCATCATCGACAGCCAGTGACCTTGGAGGGGAAAGAAGTCCAGGGGCTTCGGGATTCAGGAGCTACTTTAACCTTGCTAGCACCCCATTTGGTCCCTGACTCGGCACACACTGGCGGATCCGTGGCAGTACGAGTGGCAGGGGGAGCAGTGTACCGACTACCCACTGCCAAAGTACATTTGGATTGGGGTGTGGGAGGGGGGACGGTAGAAGTGGGCCTCATGCAAAATTTACCAGCAGATGTTGTGCTGGGAAATGACTTGGGCCAGATGACCTCTGCTTTTATACCCCAGGCCCCATACCAGGAAGCCCATCCAGTGACCACACGGCAACAGGCTCGCACCACGGTTCCACTGACACACTCTGAGGCTCCGGTAAGAGACCATGACCCCCACACGACACGTATGTCCTGGGATACCCCGACTAAGTTTGAGGCCGAGGTGAGGTCAGACCCCACGCTACAGGTATACAGGGACAGGGTACACGCTGACCAGGCTGGGCTAGAGGGGGAGCGGTACACCTGGGAGAAAGGGCTACTTTACCGCATTGCTGAAAGAGGAGTGGGAGGGTCGGCCACAGTAACGACTAAACAGTTAGTGGTTCCCCAGAAGTATAGGCAGGAACTGCTCCGGATTGCCCACGACATTTCCCTGTCTGGGCATCTGGGGATGAAACGTACCCGATACAGGCTGACCCACGCTTTCTTCTGGCCAGGGATCTCCAAGGATGTGAGGCAATACTGCACCTCCTGTGACATTTGCCAGCGAGTAGGCAAGCGAGGTGACCGCCACAAAGCCAGTAGGGTGGCCGTAGATATGTGTGGGCCCTCAAAAAGTTGCAGCCGTATTTGTATGGACAACCTTTTTCGCTACTCACAGATCACAACCCGTTGGTGTGGCTAAACAGTGTGGCAAGAGACAATGCCCGGCTGCTGTGGTGGAGTTTGGCGCTGCAGCCGTTTGACTTTACAATCCACTACCGACCAGGGAAGCAAAACGGTAACGCCGACGAGTTATCTAGACAAACTGAACTTGAAAAGTGATCTGTGAAAGTACACCCCCGGACATCCCCAAGCCGATCCGTTGGGATCAGACTGTGTATGCCGGCTTGGTTCTGGGGGAGCATTGTGGCAAACCTAGCCACTTCTGGAAAGCTAAACGTTACATGTCAAAAGGTTGTCTGTATTATATGCTATGTATTCTGCTGGGTCTTATGTGGGCATAGTAATTGGTATGCTGGCAGCCGTAAGCCACTAGCATTCAAGTACTTCGTTTTATGTTGCCCAATCGGTGTTCGGCAGTTTTAAACCGAACTCCCACAACACATAACCCCAGACCCCAGCTATCAACCGACTTTTCCCTCGTGCAGCAATGCATGATGGGAGAATTATCCAAAATGTTAAGTTCCCCATCTGGTCCTCCCTGTATTACCCCTGTTAAATCTATTTGGCTGTTTGGAAACCCCTTGCATGGGGAATTCTATAAATATGGAAGCCTGTGAATAAAAAGTCAGTTGACTCTCAGAGCTGTGTGTTGTCCGGTTACTGGGGAGATTTGGGACATTGCCTTACTTGTCAATGCTGACTGTGGATTTACCCTGGTTACCAGTGGAGATCGTGGAGTTTAATATTGCTCTCCGCTACACACGCAATTGTCATTCAAAGAGTAAGAGCGCTGAAAGCTGAAAATTGTTCTGGGCAGGAGGGGAGTTTAAGTACCCAGCAAGCAAGTGGTAAAACTCAGAACAGAATGTGTACCATTTAAACTGCTCTGCTGACTATTTACAAAATGCAGGCACTCAAGTTTGACGTGGTATCTTCATTACTTTCCCTGTAAAGCAGAACTCAGACTGGGAAAGGGAGAAGCAGCACAAGAAGCATGCTGATAGATGAGAGCAGAGGGACAGAGAGATGACAAGCAAAAAGGGTTGCTAGAGTGCTCAGATGTGGACGCAACTCGTTACCTGAAACAAATAGATTCTGGCATACAAAAATACCTGGGGGACTTTTTAGTAGTAATGCCACCTAGTTCACACCAAATTGCATAAAATTATACTTCTTTTTATTCCATATTAAAAGGAAAAACACAGGTACAAATCTAGAGTATATAGCCATACTGTACATAAAAAAATGTATCCATATTAGTATATTCTATACATCAATATGTGCTGGTTTTTCTGCAACAATTGTGGTTTAATCTGACGGAAACTCTGATCGTGTGTATAAGAGCCACATAACTTCAGCAAAAAAAAATCAGGTCTTCTACCCTCCCAGGTAGGGCTTTGCTGTGTTGCACATTTGTGTACATTTTAGAATTGGATGAATACAAATACTTTAGCCAGCAGAACAGTGCCCATATACTGTATGTATTTCATCTATGGGCCAGAGTCATGTAGCCTGCCATATCTTTAGGCGGGCGTAGCGTATCTTGTTTACGCTATGCCATCGTAAATTAGCGAGGCAAATGCTGTATTCACCAAGCTAAGTTACAGCGGCGTAGCGTAAATGGGTCGGCGTAAGCCCGGGTAATTCAAATGTGAATGAGGTGGGCGTGTTTTATGGCAATGTGTCGTGACCTCACGTTTTTACGTTTTTTTAACTGCGCATGCGCCGACCGTGGACGTATCCCAGTGCGCATGCTCCAAATTATGATGCTACGACGCATTGTTTTCGACGTGAACATAATTTACGTAAATCCCCATTCACGGACGAGTTACGCAAACTACGTAAAATCTGAAAAATTCGACGTGGTCCCGACGTCCATACTTAAAGTGGAGTATAAGATTTCCTATCATCTGTGCCCAGTCTTGCCACACAGAGTTAATCCAGTGATGAGTAATCCTCTTTTAATGTTCAGTGCAAATTAACAGAATTCCAGATAAAAACTTGCCAAATTATAAAGTCCGTTTCTCTGTTATTGCTTTCAGTAACAGGTTATTTACAAATCTAGCTTGGTCATGTTTATCATAACATGAGGTGATCCAAAGTTCATTGTATATTACCAGGATGTGTTATATGGGGGAGGGATGGATTTCTCACTTTTTTTACCTCATGTTATGATAAATATAACATAACATATGATAAACAAGTCCAAGCTAGATATGTAAATAACCTGTCACTCAAAGCAAGAAGAGAGAAAACTGACTTTTTATTTTTTTATCTGGAAGGCTGTTCATTTTCACTGAACATTAAAAGAGGATTTCTCAGATCTGGATTAACTCTGTGTGGCAAGACTGGGCACAGATGATAGGAAATCTTATACTCTACATTGTGACATCAAAAAGGTTTACATCCACTTTAACATTGGCTGCTCCATCTTTTTTGTTGCTTTGTCTTTACGCCTGAAAACGCCTTACATAAATGGCATATCTTTACTGCGACGGCCGGGCGTACGTTCGTGAAAAGGCATATCTCGCTGATTTACATATTCTAGGTGTAAATCAGCGGGAACGCCCCTAGCGGCCATCTTAAAAATGCAGTTAAGATAGGAAGGCGTAATACAATTACGCCGCTCGTATGTTAACTCAAACCCGGCGTATCTTGTTTTCTGAATACAGAAAAAAGATACGCCGGCGCTGTTTAGAAGTTACGCGGCGTATCTCGAGATACGCCGTCGTACCTAATGCTGAATCCGGCCCTATATATTTATTGTAGCTGTTTGCCTGAAGTTCAGCTTTAGAAAACCACATTTGTTAGTGAATTATCCTTGTATCTGCTGTCAAAGATGTGCCTATCTATGGAAGCGTCATAATGAATGTGGTATGTTTGTAGTATCTTCCTATAATGTTAAATTCAACTTGACATCCAGAAATTACATTTCTATTTCTTTTTTGTATCAGCTAGCTTGCTGGTTTAGCTTCCAGCATAGTCTTTTTATCATTCTCCCGTACAGTATGTCCCTGGAATTCTTTGAAAATCAGTAGTTCATTTGTACATATTTTTTAAACGAATGCCATTTAACATATCCGGTCCATGGAGCCAATACATTAAATAATCACATCTATTCTTAGCACCCTATAAAGTGCATATTCGTTTCATCTTTTGGAGCTGCATATACTGTGGGACTAATTATTTAATATTCTTTAAGAGCTTATCCTAGTGCATGAAAATCATACTCATGCAATTTAATAATCAGTTAGAATATATTGTTTGAGCAGGGCATCGTGGACCCATCCTCTGAGGGGCCTCAACATCAGAGAGAGGTCACGACTTACAAGCCTTGGTCCATAGCAAGTAGCAGTAGAAGTAACATGAGTCAGCAGGCAAGATTATGCATGAAGTGCAATATTCTGCCAAGGACACAGGGTGGACCTAAATAGAGGGCCAATAACCCTGTAGGCAATAGTTGTGCAATTCAATTTTTCAAAACAATAACAAACCAATTCATTAAAGCAAAGGCTGAAGTGGAAAAACTGGTAAATCATGCTTAATTTTGTGGGCAAACTTAAGTTCAAAACCTTAAGTTCAAAACCTGTCAGACCAAATTCCGGCCGTCCAAAACACGCTGACATAAAACACTACGACGAGCCGAGAAAAATGAAGTTCAATGCTTCCGAGCAGGTGTCGACTTGATTCTAAGCATGCGTGGGTTTTTTCTCTGTCGGAGTTCCACACAGATGATAGGAATTTCCTATTGTTTTTTTTTTTTTCCATTGGAAAAAAATAAAACATGTTCTATTTCTAAACACCGACGGAAAAAATTCAGATGGGGCCCACACACGATCGGAATTTCCGATGAAAAAAGTCCATCTGACTTTTTTTTCATCGGAAATTCCGATCGTATGTACGTGGCATAAGGCCCCTTTTAAACTTACAGACCGATCATGTTCTCCTATCAGTTTTTCAGACGGATTTGATCGGACCATCCATTGTCTTGTATAGAGCAGTAGATGTCAGCCAGTCTGTGTCCAATTACACCTGCCAACGTTCGATGTCCGCTAAAATGGACCCTATCCTTCCAGCATGGCGGATTGGATGACAGTCGGATGGAAATCGACAGGTGGTTCTTTTCCATCCGACAGTCCATAGAGGACAGTGGGCTGTGTCAGTGGAGCAGACATGGACCTATCATCCGTCTGCTCAGCTGGGATCAGCGGAGAGATTGCGCCAGTGTAAAAGGGGCCCAAGAACCAGAAATACCAGTGGATCTTGTCAGACATGCAGTGTCCTTCTCACTTGCTGTGAGGTGATCAAGAAGCAAAAACAAAGTGATCTTTTTCTGAGTAAACTGCTAATCCCCCCACCCCATTTAATGCAGATAAACAAAAACAGACATGTTTGAAGTCCAGCCTGGATTGCTACTATGGCTTATTGGATAGAAGGGTACAAGCCTTAAAAAAGAACACTAAGGCCCCATACACACGAGCAGACAGATTTGTTCAAATCGGTCGGGCAGACTGATTTGAACAAATCTGTCTGCTGGGGACGTATTGGTTTGATCGTGTACACACGATCAAACCAAAATCCCCGCCGGCAGACGGCGCGGTGACGTGGCGGTGACGTTGATGCCGCCACGTCACCGCACCAGGAAGTAAATCACTTCCGCGCATGCGTCGAATCCATTTGACGCATGTGCGAGAAGACATGTCTGCTGGTTAGCGTACTAACCAGCAGACATGTCGGGCGGAAGGGTTCCCAGCCGACAGCTTTGAAAGCATGCTTTCAAATCTGTCGGCTGGCCAAATCCGTCTGCTCGCCCGTACACACGATCGAATCTGTCTGCTGGGACGGTCGGGCCGACCGTTTCCAGCAGATAGATTTGATCGTGTGTACGCGGCCTAATGCATGGATGTCATCTGAACTGGCAAGCTTCAATATATTGTTTTTTTGTTTATTCTTTACTTTAATTTTTGGGGGTGAGGTTAGCTACACTTTAAGAATATCAGGGCTATTTATGTCAGGTAATTGTGCATTTTGAAGGTCATCTGCAGTTAATAACAATTGTATTATAAGTATATATATATAAGTGGTTATAAAGGCAAACGTTTTTTTTATATCTTAATGCATTCTGTGTAAAGCAGCCCCCCTCAGCCCCCCTGATACTTACCTGAACCCCATCTCTATCCAGCAATGTGCACGAATGCCTCGGCCATCCAGGCACAACAGTGGCGCCATTGTCTCCCGCTGCTATCAATCAAATTCAGCTAGCCAATCAGAGGAGAAGGGGGAAAGGTCAATCCACGGCTCCGTGTCTGAATAGACACAGGGAGCTGCAGCTCGGGCGCCCCCATAGCAAGATGCTTGCTGTGGGGGCCACTCAACAGGAGGGAGGGGCCAGGAGCACTGACGAGGGACCTAAGAAGATGAGGATCTAGGCTGCTCTGTGCAAAACCACTGCACAGAGCAGGTAAGTAAAACATGTTTGTTATTTTTAAAGAAAGAAAAACTAGACTTTAGTATCACTTTAAACACTGTTTCAGAGGTGAATAAATATGAGCATACCAACATTGTCAAATAGACAAATTATGGCTTTTGGTGGAGGTGGAGGAACTAATTCCCCACCCAGTCCTTACCCCCCCACCCTTTCCACTTTGACTTGCGCTCTGTAACGGAATGGCCCGTGACAGACTGAGATATTCCTATGTCTAGGGTCACCTTATGTCCACTAGTGCCATAGGGTGACAAAGAATCATAATTCATATATTACAGAAGACATTAAAAAGGGACATTAATAATAATTCATGTTTGCAGGATGTCTTCAAATATCAAAAGCTGTTAGCTATGCAATCTGGTCACACATGCTTTTGAAAGGTGTTAATTCAGGTCTACAAGACCAGAGTGAGTCATACCTTTGTATAATATGCTATTGAAATATCCTAAAGGTGTTGGCTATTCACTGTAAAGACATTCCGTTGAAGGTCTTGATTGCACCCACTCTCACAAGACTCTGCCATTGTGTGATAAAGCTGTCTAGATAACTCATTCAACTAGATGTCTGTGTTACTATTCAGGGTTAATTGAACACTATTGAAGATACGGTGCCGACAAGTCTACATGGTTAGCTTACCTGAATGCCTTTTAGAGTGTGATTGAAGCCCCCCCATGGTGTGAAGGGGGGTGGAGACTACATTGTCCTGTGACTAACTGCATTATGCTTGAGACTGTATAAGAAGCTGAGAAAATACCAATAAATTGTCATATCTTTGAAGCAAGTGCAGAGCTTGAGTCTCGTCTTGTTTATGGGAATGGATATGGATCGTGTATGCAAGATTGTCAGAGTGTGTCAGATAAGCTTGTCGTGGTTGGATGGAAGGTCGTAAGCGGTGGTGACCGTTACACCCTCTTTTACCTATACTCCCTCCGAACTACCTTAACTCAGTCATTAGGTCTCTGTCTTAGGGCCAGATTCACGTATTCCAGAGCATCTTTGCTCTGGAGTAACGCTTCTGATTTGCGTTGCGCTGCCGAATTTTTAGGAGCAAGTGCTGTCATTCACGAAGCACTTGCTCCTAAAGTTGCGGCAGCGCATCGCAAATGAGCCGGCGGAATTCAAATGTCGCGGGTACGGGGCGTGTAGTATGCTAACTACGCGCGATCCCGCCGCCGACGTACTGCGCATGCGTCGAGTGTCAAAACATCCCCGTGCGCATGCTCCAAAATCTGTGAATGAACGTCAATGACGTCACATTCCCATTCATGACCGTTTTACGCAAGCGACGTTTTTTTTTTTTTTCCCGACGCGATGACGACGCCTATACCTAACATAGGATACTCCAACCCCATGTAGGTATATCTATGCGCCGCGTATCCCGTCCGGAAACGTCGTAACGTCACTGCGTCGCGCCGGATTTCGATCGTGAATTGCCGATTTCCGCTCATTAACATATTTTTTGAGCGTAAATCGGCGGGAACGCCCCCGGCGCCATTTTTAAGTTGAAGTAACGATGCGATGGCGAAACTCAGTTACGCTCATCGCATCGGAACTTCAACCCGGCGTTTCTTGTTTTCTGGTTACAGAAAACAGAAACGCCGGCTCAAAGCCACTGTTACGCTGGCGGATCACTCGATCCGCCAGCGTAACCTTTCATGAATCTGGCCCTTAATATCTAATGTTAATTAGCTGTTTCCTGTGGAACACTCCTTTAGTGATGCAAAACACATCTTAGACTCATCTCTAATGCAACCACTTAAATTAACCAATTATGAATGAATGAATGAATGAAAACTTGTATAGCGCGGCACATGCGAACTGAATCGCCTTGATTTTTCTTGGCACAAGATAGAAGACATCCTACTGTGCATAACACTGACCCTCACAAGCTCTGTTTTAGATAAGTTCTCTTTTTGTCTAACTTGTTCCATAGATTCTTGTTGGATATTAGGATTAATACATGTTCAGGCTGTTTCTTTATGCATAAGTTGTAATTTTTACATCTACAAAAAAAGCCGTTCTATTTACCTATCTTTTATATGATGACATTGTAATTCGCTTTAGCTCTTTCAATAAAACTTAAAAAAAAAATATATATATACTGTTTCAGTTGACATAACATTATATGCCATGTCAACGATAATTGATAAAGTATATAAAGTGTAGCACCAATAAAGGGACCCTCTATATAGGGGATCCACTATAGGCTCAGTTATAGGTATCACAAAACCTTGCCGTACACTTCCAATATGAAAACTCATATGTTTGTAAATCAAAACACCAAGAGGAAGTATATTAGCAAATAAGTGCAAAAAATACGTGCAATAAATTAATCCAGGTACTCTAGAAGGGGAGGGCTAGTCAAGACACTCCCACCTAAGTAACTAATTGACATACCATCAATCAAATGAATGGATGTCCAAAACCATTAAAAAGACAGTGTTGGTGAAAACAGCTGCAAAAATGCAGAATCTAGTGAATGAACAATCATAAATCCTATAAATCGTGTAGATGAAAAACATGCACAATAAAAATGCAAAGTGTTAAAATGTCCACTACAAATTGATGAAAAAACAACCAATCAAGTGAAAAGGTCAGTCCATACACCGTGAAGATGTGACAAACATGTCCTCCTTCTAATAGGCTTGAATAGGATGTATATACCAAGGTGCAATCCTCAAATACTGGAAATATAAATATGAATGGGTACCCTTACCAGATAGGATGGACCTTCAACTCACCATACGGTGGGGGGTTTTTAGGGCTTGTATAGGTCGATTGCCTGGTCCGGTTGCCGTCAGGTTGGTAGTCCTAGGCGAAGGTGGTTTCCAAGATGTACTTGTATCCAGAGGACAGCTCGGTACCGCAATTGCACCGTGATGGTACCCAATCACTCAAACAAGGGAAGGGGGAGACAAAGAAAAAAAGTTCCTCATAGTGTAAAACTGTAGATTTAATAAAAAAATACAAAAAATCACACTAGTGACAGGAACCAAGGAAAAAACTTTAAAACCACACGTGAAAAAATGTATAAAACAAACAGCAACTCTCCCCCTTGATGGGTGGACCGAAGTATTCTCAATGGAAAATGCAGTAGAGACTTAGCAAGTCTACAAACCCGACCGGTTTCGTCTGATATAGACTTCAACTGGGGTTGAATCGAGGAATACAATTGGTCCAAATCTGGATCAAAAGAGTAAGGATGTTGGTCATCGTAGCTACCTTTGAAAAATCAGCTTTCATTTGATTTGGTTACCTTTAAAAGAGGACAATAATCCCTATATATTTAGACATTCATAAAGTGGTAATATGTCAATGTACTGCATACAGATATAGAACATCTGAGTGTTATTATATAGAAGATTATGCATTCTAAAGAAGCTATAATTACATTTACATCATGATGATTTTTACAATATAGAAATGGATGGCAGAGATAACTGTCACTTATACCTTTGATTCTTTCACAAGTCACTGACTTTCAAAAGGTGTAAATGAAATTTCTTCTACTGCTTCTACATGTAACTATACCTATGTTAACTGTACTCGAAGAACAAGGCAACATTGAATTCTCACCAATTGTGCAGGTGTTAAGTAGTGACGGTGCTGGAGAGTACCTTGTTATGGCTCGGTGTGAATGATTGTCTATCTCCAAGCATCTAGTCATTAAACGAATGCACAGCTTGACATACAATGTTGTTTGCAGTACTGATTTCTTAAAGAACTTTCTTTTGTACAACAAATACTTACTCAACAAAAGTTTCTTACTGCAAATAGGTAGGTGAATGGGGTAGAAAGTAAATAACCAATAGTAGAGTAGATAGTCTAAGGTATTTAGTAAGAGGGATGAGTTTATTGAAGCTGTAATTTTTCCCAAATTTTGGGGGAAAATTAAGAAAGTAAATAAAATATGATTTAGTTCACAAACTTCATTTTTAACGTTTTTTTCTTACACACAACATGGGAATATTTATAATTACACCCCAAAACACATTCTTCTAATCCGTAGAATGAGGATACCATGTTTGAGACTTTTTCTCTGCCTAGATGCATAGATGAGCCCAAAATCCAAGAAACACCTTCAGGCTTTCAAGGGGCAGGAATATAGAATCTGATTTCCTGACTACCCATTCTATTTCGCAATGCCCCCAAGTGCCAGAATAGGTGAAAAAACCCACAAAATTACCCCATTTTGCAAAATAGACCCTTGTCTATTTATTTAACTAGAGGCATGGTGAGCCTTTTCTAGATCACATATTTTGCCACAAGTTTTTGGAAAAGAAAGAAAGGTTTTTACACACAGCTGGCAGTAAATAAAATATTTCTCATCCACAGCGTGAGCATTCTTAAAATGACATCAAGTACACCATGGTAACACATATTTGAGACTTTTTTTTGCAGCCTAGCTACATAATGGGCCCCAACATTCAAGGTGCACCTTTAAGTTTCCAATGGACATGAATGAGGCATTTCATTTCCTGACTACCTATCATGTTTGAAGGACCAGGAGTGTTAGGATAATGGAAACACCCACAAAATTACAACATTTTGAAGACTAAACACCCCAAGATATTTTAAAAGGCATGGGGGGTCTTTAGAGGATTTCAGTTGTCTGCCACAAGATTTTTGAAAATGTAGAAAGAAAATAAAAATGTATATTTTTACACAACATTGTAAATCAATAAGATACTTCCAGGGGCAGGCTGTCAACATTTAGAGCCCCCGGACCAGATAAAGCAAGGGCTTTCTGCAGGCCCTGCCCCTGGCCCTGGCCCTGGCCCTGGCCCTATACTTTGCACAAATGAGAGTCTCTGTTAGAGAGAGACCCCCCTCCAAGTCCCATTAGAGACTACAACAGTCTAATGGGACCTAGAGGGGGTCTCTCTCTAACAGACATGCTCACTTCAGTGTCCATTAGAGAGTCTCTGTTAGAAAGAACCCACTCCAGGCCTCATGAGATACTACAAAAGAGTCTAATGGGACCTGGAGGGGGCATCTTTCTAACAGAGTGTACAGTGAACACCTTTATTCACTCTGGTACTCACGGGACCCCCTCCTTGTGCCATTACTTTCACCCCTACCCCAACCTCTCACAAAGTAAAAATAAAATTGTCACTGTGTAGCGCTCCTCTTACTCTAACTATGGGTACCAAAGCTTTGGCTGGCTCCCACATTCTCTGAGGCTGGCTGGCAGTGTGCGGGGACCGCCCTGTCAGCCGACGGCTCAGCGGGGATTAACGGAGGAATCCCCGCTGAGCAAACGGGCTAACGGAGCGGATCAATAGAGCCCTAAGAAGGAAGCTTTAGTTACACTGTTTCCTGTTAAAAACTTGGCAGACTGTCCAGATATTTTCTTTTGACAGCTGAAAGTCTCTCCACTTGTTATATGAAAGAATCAGCAAACTCTGTATTGGAGATCGTCAGGGGGGTTGAATCGAGATCACGATTTTTTAACGATTAATTGTGCAGCTCTAGCACGGTATTTTCGCAGCCACTGACTAGTATCTCTCCCCAGCCTGTCCCCCACACACCCTCTCATCTGCTGACCTGTGGATGGGGGAATCATTCCTGCAGTATTATTGTGTTCTGCAAGTGAATACAATGATCAGTGTTGCTAACTATAGCCAGCAGCACTGATTCTTTTGGTAAAAACCTAACAGGATGGTTGTACTCAAGTCAGATAAAAAAATCTGCGCTGTGATGAATTCAGCGGGTCCCGGGTGCTTCCATCTTCACCCGGTCTTCCTTCTGGGTTCTGTGCCTTTGGTCACTTGCCTTGGCCGGGCTGCGTTGATGTCATTCTCACGCATTTATTTATTATTTATAAAAGGCCCCACCAAAATCCTCAGCACCAGGCCCATGATGTTCTTAATCTGGCCCTTCCTGCTGTGGGTTGCTGGGTTGGTACCTAGTCCCTGCTGTGGGTCATTGTGGGTGGCTGGGTTGGCACCTAGTCACTGCTGTAGGTAGCTGCCTGGAACATAGTCCTGCTGTGGGTAGCTGCCTGGCACCTGGTCCCTGGCCCTGCTGTGGGTATCTGCCTGGCACCTGGTCCCTGGCACTGCAGAGGGTAGCTGGCTGGCACCTGGTCCCTTGCCCTGCTGTGGGTAGCTGGCTGGCATCTGGTCTCTGGGCCTGTTGTGGGTAGCTGGCTGGCATCTGTTCTCTGGCCCTGCTGTGGGTGGCTGGGCTGGCACCTGGTCCTTGCTGTGGGTGGCTGGGCTGGTACCTAGTCCCTGCTGTGGGTCACTGTGGGTGGCTAGGCTGGTACCTGGTCACTGCTGTGGGTAGATGGCTGGAACCTGGTCCTGATGTGGGTAGCTGCCTGGCACCTGGTCCCTGGCCCTGCTGTTGGTAGCCGCCTGGCCCTGGTCCCTGGTCCTGCTGTGGGTAGCCGGCTGGCACCTGGTCCCTTTGCCCTGCTGTGGGTAGCTGGCTGGCACCTGGTCTCTGGCCCTGCTGTGGGTAGCTGGCTGGCATCTGGTCTCTGGCCCTGCTGTGGGTGGCTGAGCTGGCACCTGGTCCCTGCTGTGGGTGGCTGGGCTGGTACCTGGTCCCTGCTGTGGGTCACTGTGGGTGGCTGGGCTGGCACCTGCCGTGGGTCACATTGTAGAAGTTTCAAAAAGATGGACAGCCGCACTCCAAAAGAACTCTTGAGTTGTCTTTATTGATTTAAACAGTAAAAAATGCACCACAAAGACACAGCAAAAATCAGGAAAAGGGACAGCCGACGCGTTTCTCACTGATTCAGTGCTTAGTCATGGCTAATGACAGCTAAAACACACTTAAAATATATATGATTCCTATAAAAAGTGAGTGAGTGAGATACGTGAAAGGCACACCCTAGCCTAAATCAGTGTCAATTTTCACCTGTGCACACAGAGGAAATCTGAAAAATGCGTATATAACTATATACCAAAACATACTTTCAAACAAAACATATCATCACTGAACACAAATGTGGAAAAATACACATATACATATAAATGTGTGGTGTGTACAAGGAAGTGTGTGTACGAATATATAAATTACCTTCCAATCATAATGATTGATAGGTGGGTCACGGTGGGTGGCTGGGCTGGCACCTAGTTCCTGCTATGGGTGGCTGGGCTGGCACATGTTCTTGCTGTGGGTGGCTGGGCTGGCACCTGGTCCCTGCTGTAGGTGGCTGGGTTGGCACCTGGTCCCTGCTGTGGGTGGCTGGGCTGGCACCTGTTCGTGCTGTGGGTGGCTGGGCTGGCACCTGGTCCCTGCTGTGGGTGGCTGGGCTGGCACCTGGCCCCTGCTTTGGGTGGCTAGGGTGGCACCTGGTCCCTGCTGTGGGTGGCGGGCTGGTACCTGGTTTCTGCAGTGGGTGGCGGGCTGGTACCTGGTTCCTGCAGTGGGTGACTGGGCTGGTACCTAGCTCCTGCTGTGGGTGGCTGGGCTAAGGGAGGGGAATGAACTCAGAGGGAGGTGGCGGCCTATCTGGGTACACTATTAGGTTTGCAGCAGCAGGTGAGCAGGCCCAGTGCACGGAGCAACTCATAATGACATTGCATAGGCATGCCATGTGCCTTTGTGCACTAGGCCTGCTCACCTGCTGCAAAGCTGCCTGGGCCAGGTTCCCTTCCCTTGCTATATGATCCTTATGCGCACTGCTGGGGCCCAGTCGGGCCAAAAAAGATGTATGTTGCAGTCAGTCTGAAAGAGTGAGCAAGCAGTGCCTGGACTGGCCCAGACCCCAGTGAGTTTGAGCAGGTGGTGCCGGCAAGCCCCCATCTGCGTCCAGGCCCTCGGGCCACTGCCAAAATGCCAAAACTGGTCAGTCCGCCCCTGGATACTTCTACTACACAGCATGGACATACTGAAAATTACACCACAAACACATTCTGCTACTCCTTCTGAGCAGGTGGATCCAGCCATTGGCTCCTGCTGCTGTCAAACAAATCCAATGTCAATAGATGCAAACGCTAGACTCATGAGTGTGCCCGCAAGGTAACCAATGTGGGGAGGAAGCACAAGAGACTTACCGGGGGACCCCAGAAGTTGGTGTTCGGGGCCAAACTTTTCAAAACAAACTGCATAGTGGGGTTAAGTATGACATGTTTGTTATCTAAAAAATAAATAAAAAATTAAGGGTTTATAAACCCTTTTAAAAACAAGAAAATCAGTTTTTAATGCCAGGTAAAGGTGTAGACTGTAGAATGATGTGCATGCTTTCTTCTAAAGTTTTACTTGGACCTTAGGAGAAGGGGGTAGACATCTCAAAAGCTTATTAATAAAAAAATAAAAAAATCTATCACAGAAAGTATGTAACTGCTGTTGCCACGGAAAATAATTAAACGTTTTTAGTAGGGCTGTGAATGATCAAAATTTTTGTGTTCGATTAATCGTTTTTTTTTTTAATCGATTAATCGACTAATTTCGATTAATTATAACGCACATACAGATCCAACTACTTTTAGCTGATCTCCTTGCAGGCTGATTCCCAGTGCAGCTACCAACCACTGGAAAAATGGATAGCAGGATACAAAAAACACACAAAGGCAGCGCTCGATGGGAAGAGCATTAAAACTTTTATAGTCTTCAAGTAGGTAACAAAATAAATATTGCACTGGAGATAAAATCGATGTAGCTACATAAACTGTAAAAATGGTGCGAGTAATACCAAACGGGAGCAAAAGCAGTCATAAAAACCTGTAGCTAAGTATGATACTGGTATAAAAATGTGTACAACGATGCCACTGCTGAATCCAGATGAGGAGGGGTTAACATCAGTCCATCGGCATGTAGATGTCCCATGAAGGGAACTATCACAACTCCCATTGGATGGTTGTAGAATCCCAGGTTGACAGAGGGAAGTAATAGAGGGAAGTGTAACAGCGCTTGCGTCAGGGCTGTCTTAATGAGAGGGCACACCTGGGCACTGCCCAGGGGCCCCAGCTGCATTGGGGGCCCCTGCAATTTGCCCAAAGCAGCTGGTCCTTGAGCCTGCGCTGCCCCGAAATTGGGGGCCCCATGATGGCACTGAGAGTGATAGATACACAGGGGAGGCAGTCTGCCTTCTACCTACTTGATGTCTGTTTACCTGCACTGTCATTATTGTAGGGGCCCCAGAGCATTTCTTTGCCCAGGGGCCCAAGATGCTATTAAAACGGCCCTGGATTGCGTGTGGCAGATAGTAAGGTCCCGCCGGCATGCAGATATGAAGGCACAGCAAAGGAGCCCTTCAGATGGACACGGCAAGCCCCGCCGGTTTCCATGATGTCACCGGATCTCTGACAGAACTCCCTGAAGGCCCAGAAGCCGGCAGAGAGGTGAGTACCAGTCATAAGAATTTTTTAATCGATCAAAAAGATTTTGATCGATCAAAAAAATTAAAGATTAATCGATCGATTAAAAGTTAATTTGCACAGCCCTAGTTTTTAGAAAAAAGAATTACAATTTTTGGATACATTATTCTATTGTTTCATTAAGAGGCTGGGTAACAACAACAATAATCTTACCCTGTTTGACCAATATTTTTTTTAAAGGTAAGGGTATACTGATGAAGTTTTACAAGATGCAGATCAGTCAATAACCTTATGCTGTTCGAGTAAGGTAATTATAAGTGTAGAGTAGGGATGAGCCGAACATACCTGGGTTCGGTTTGCACTAGAACGTTCGAACAGACCGTCCGTTCGCACGAACAATTAGAACCCCATTGAAGTCTATGGGACTCAAACATTCGAATTCAAAAGCGCTCAATTTAAAGCCCAATATTCAAGTTATTCTTGGAAAACGTCTTTGAGAACCCGGGTCTTGCCCCAGGGAACATGTATCAATGGAAAAAAAAGTTTTAAAAACTGTAGTTTTTTCTTGAGCAGCGATTTTAATGATGCTTAAAGTGAAAAAAAAAAAATCCTTTTAAATATGGTACCTGCTGGGTGTCTATAGTAGTGGCACATGTTTAGAAATGTCGCTGCACAACATGAGCTTACTTTCAGAAAAAAGTAATTTAATACTGCTTGCGGCTTTATTGTAATGTTTGGTCCCTGCAATATGGATAAAAATCATTGGAAAAAATAGCATGAGTTTCCCCGCCACCACTCCCCCCAGGTCATTACAAGACCCAGTGCCGATACTGACCTCCCTGGGGCCCTAAGCACAATGACATGGCACATTAAAAATGAGAATCGGGGGGGCGCTGACGACAGTGACATGTCACATTAAAGAAAGTTGAGAAGCGGGGGGAGGGGGTGTTCTGCTGTCGGAAATGACTTAGCCAGCGAGTTTAGAAGCGGGGTGAGGGGGCGAAAATGACTTCTCACCAGGCGGGGCCTCTACTAATTTGGGGGGCCCTTGGCAGCTTTGCAGGGCCCTAAGCGGCTTGCATAGTGAGCCTATAGCGAGGATCGGCCCTGACAAGACCGTTTGGCCCTATATACTTTGAACAGCAGTATACAGGCATTGCAAACAAGATAAGGATTGTAGGTTTCTTAAGTAGAATCAGAACCATGTCATACTGTTCCAGTGGTGGTGGCCCGTGAGACTGTCCATACAGGCTTGGCCCCCCAAAGTGCACGTGCTGTGTGGCAACAATATGTCAATTATTTTAGGGGTGGGGGGGCCATTACAATGCCAGATCTTGGCTCAATAAATAATTTTTGGGGGAAATTAAAATTTTAGAATAAAGGGGGGTTGCCATCCGGGGCCCCCTTTGAACAAATTCTGTGAAGAACTCCTGTTCTCTGAAGGCCTCCATTATTTCTGCAAGTCAAAATGTATCAAAAAAAAAATGTCAGTCAAGCCTTAGCTTTCTCCCCATATCTAACCCACAAACTCATCCACTGATCTCATAAAGTCCAAAAATCAAGTTTCGTTGCGTCGTATTGCACGATCGATTTTCCGACGGTTTTTACCGACTGTGAACGACGTTCTCATTCACGCAATATCCATTCCCTTTATACAATGCGCATGTGAGAAGCTCCGCACGTTGCCACGCCCATGACGACCGTTCGAGTGATTGACACGCCCCTTTTCAATCGTTCAATACAAGAGTCAGAAGAAATGATGGAGGGAATAAAGCAAGCTGGAACCAGGCAGGAGAGAGGCCAGGCAGACACCAGGAGGAGCAGGAGTTACAAAGCCACCAACATGAGCTTCGAAGAGATGGTAGAGATGGTGGCTGTTCTTAAAAAGGAGGACTACGACGGCAAAAAAGGGCCTTACATGAACCCCAATAAACTGAAGGCCCAGATCATGGAGAAGTTGCGGAGGACTCTCCATGCAAAATTCGGGGTGCAGAGGTCCAGTGAGCAGCTGCGGAAGCGATGGTCTGATTTGAAAATCAGAGAGCCGGATCAGATGCGGAGAATTAGAAGAGTTCTCTGAATACGTAAGTAAATTTCATGTGTACTCTGAATATTTGTTTTAATTCTTTTGCGTCATTTGGTTTTCTTTCAGGTTGTGTATATAGACAGTCCAAGAATAGATGTTTCAAGGTTACTGTTTGTGGGCCTAATACTTTTTTTTTTTCTCTTTTAAAGTGTATTTTGTGCATGTAACCAAGAGAGGAGCCGGACTGCAGAGGCAATCTGCCACCTTTCTCCATGCCCCGGGTGGCAATGGTGGGTGTGTGAGGGGGTCCTCCCACACAGCCTGCCCTACCTGCTCCGCTTTTAAGCCCAACGGGGCAGAGGGACTCCCTATAAGGGAGTGAGAGGATCTAGCCCGCTCAACCAGCCACGTTAGTCCTTCGCCTCTCTTTTTAGAGACCGCGTGGTCAAAGTGCGTGCATGTTAACCCTATTTCGAGTGCGTGTAAGTGCGGTGGTTTTTGCGTGAGACCAATTTTTTATTGAATGTAGATGTGTTATTAACTAGATTTAAATAATCCGACTTAAGTCATTATACAATAAAAGGAGAGTATGCTCAGCGCAGAAGTTGATTACACATATGGACTCAGTAGCACAATGGTTGGCTTGGCCGATCCGCCCTATAGGCTCGCTATGCAAGCCGCTTAGGGCCCCTCAAAGCTGCGAAGGGCCCCCCAAATAACTAGACGCCCCGCCTAGTAAGAAGTAATTTTCGGACCCTCACCCTGCTTCTCAACTCGCTGACTGCATGGGAGAAGAGGCAAGAAGTCAGCACCCCTTGCTTCTCAATTTAATGTTAGATGTCATTTCCGACAGCACTGTTGTCGGCGCCCCCCGCTTCTCATTTTTAATGTGCCATGTAATTTTGCTTCGAGCCCCAGGCAGGTCATGATCGGCACTGAGTGTTGGTCACAAGAACAACCTAGTTAGCGTGTCACACAGAGTTGATCCAGTTTATACTTGTTGTTTTTCCATGTAGGAAACTTGTTCAAAGGTAGAGACATGCAGCAGCTTCGGTAATGGATAAAATCCAGTGTTAAGCTTAGAGGGATTGTAAAAACAGACAATTGTACTACACTTTTTAAAAAGAATGATTGATATTCCTCTTTCAGGCCTCTAATCTTTTTGATTAATCTAACCCTTTTTTTACAATCTCATAGGCCGCAATCAAGCTGCAGAAATGGAGCCGACCAACCCCGCACAGTGCCAAGCCCCACCCTCGCCGGATGTACAGGAAGTGCAAAATGCCACCACATCAGGTCAGTGTCATACCCAGGGCCGCCATCAGGAATCAATTATGGGGCCCCTTACACAGCTTCAGGCATGGGCCCCCTGGAGAGCCAGGGGGGGGTGCTGCCGTCTGAAATTGAGAAGCGGGGGGGGGGGGGGGGGCTGCTGCGAATTAAGAAGCGGGGGGGGCCTTTACAAAAAAGAAGAAATAAAGAAAAATAAGTATGATAAAAAGGGAGTAGCCATCCCTGGCCCTGGGGACCTCTGGGCCCTTTAATAAAAAGAAAAAAGAGAGAGAAAAAAAGGACCTCTGGCCCTTTAAAAAATAAAATAAAAATATATTAAAAAATATTTTTTTTATCAAAAACAAATTTAAAAAAGAGGGGGTTACCATCTGGGGCCCTGGGGGCCTCCGGGCCCTTGGGGACCTCTGGACCTCTAAAAAAATTTACAAGAAAAAAAATTGGCCCTTTAATAAAAAATAAAAGAAAAATATATTAAAAAATATTTTTATAAAAAATAAATAAAAAAAGAGGGGGTTGCCATCTGGGGCCCTGGGGGCCTCCGGGCCCCTCCGGACCCCTAAAAAATAATAAAAGAAAAACAATTGGCCCTTTAATAAAAAATAAAATAAAAATATATTAAAAAATTAATATTTTTATAAAAAATAAATAAAAAAAGAGGGGGTTGCCATCTGGGGACCTCCGGAACCCCCAAAAAATAATAAAAGAAAAAAAATTGTCCCTTTAATAAAAAATAAAAGAAAAATATATTAAAAAATATTTTTATAAAAAATAAATAAAAAAAGAGGGGGTTGCCATCTGGGGCCCTGGGAGCCTCCGGGCCCCTGGGGACCTCCGGACCCCTAAAAAATAATAAAAGAAAAAAAATTGGCCCTTTAATAAAAAATAAAAGAAAAATATATTAAAAAAAAATATTTTTATAAAAAATAAATAAAAAAAGAGGGGGTTGCCATCTGGGGCCCTGTGGGACCCCGGCCCCTTACAGTTTTTTTTTTTTTTTAGGGGGTTCCCATCCGGGCCCCTGGGGACCCCCGGGCCCCTTACAGGTGTAATGCCTGTACCCCCCTGATGGCGGCCCTGGTCATACCGCACAGCTTCAGGTAATACATGTAGGCCTGCATAAATTTAACACATGTTTTATTTTTACAAATTTTAGGTGTACGAGCTGTTGGTGGTGGCTTGAACCCTTACAGTGCCCAGGTGATAATTGGGGATTTAATGTCCTGCAGAGGACACAAACATCTCCCTAGAGAAGATCATAAGGAACAATAGAACGGTGGATCAAAGCATCAAGAATATTATTGATGTTCTGGGGAGGGTTTAAAAAAAAAATCCCAAAAAAATAGATGTATAATAAAAAAAAAATATATATATATAAATATTAAGATAAAAAAAAAATGACACATTTTCAGTGTGATACAATAAATATTTTTGGATACTGAACAATGTCTGGCTTCTTATTATATCAATGCTGCCTAAAAGAACTAATCTAGATTTGTGGTGTTTACATTGACAATGATGAGTATTTAGTAAAGGAAAATCAACATGACACTATGATAACATAGGAGAAAGCTAGAATGAACTCAAATTAGAAAAGAATCAAACCAAGAAAATTACTGGAACAGGGGCATAAAATGTGGGCCTTAGGCACTGGTGGCGGTGTCACAACACTGCAACCCCTCACAGATACTGGAATTGGATCGCTGAAAAGAGCCACATGCAAAGTATTGCATTAAAAATTGGTATTAGACACCCCTGTTCAACAGCAAACGTGTAACAGCAAACGTGCAGTAACACTAACTGCACTCAGGTGGTATGTAACAGCACAAGCACAGTGGCACTAACTGCGCTCAGGTGGTATGTAACAGCACACGTACAGTGACACCAACTGCGCTCAGGTGGTATGTAACAGCACACGTACAGTGACACCAACTGCGCTCAGGTGGTATGTAACAGCACACGTACAGTGACACCAAATGCGCTCAGGTGGTATGTAACAGCAAACGTGCAGTGACACTAACTGCACTCAGGTAGTATGTAACAGCACACGTACTGTTACACCAACTGCGCTCAGGTGGTATGTAACAGCACACGTGCAGTGACACCAACTGCGCTCAGGTGGTATGTAACAGAACACGTACAGTGACACCAACTGCGCTCAGGTGGTATGTAACAGCAAACGTGCAGTGACACTAACTGCACTCAGGTGGTATGTAACAGTACAAGCACAGTGGCACTAACTGCGCTTAGGTGGTATGTCACAGCAAACGTGCAGTGACACTAACTGCACTCAGGTGGTATGTAACAGCACAAGCACAGTGGCACTAACTGCGCTCAGGTGGTATGTAACAGCACACGTACAGTGACACCAACTGCGCTCAGGTGGTATGTAACAGCACACGTACAGTGACAACAACTGTGCTCAGGTGGTATGTAACAGCACACGTGCAGTGACACCAACTGCGCTCAGGTGGTATGTAACAGCACACGTACAGTGACACCAAATGCGCTCAGGTGGTATGTAACAGCACACGTACAGTTACACTAACTGCGCTCAGGTGGTATGTAACAGCACATGTGCGGTGACACCAAATGCGCTGAGGTGGTATGTAACAGCACAAGTGCGGTGACACCAAATGCGCTCAGGTGGTATGTAACAGCACACGTGCGGTGACACCAAATGCGCTCATGTGGTATGTAACAGCACACGTGCGGTGACACCAAATGCGCTCAGGTGGTATGTAACAGCACACGTGCGGTGACACCAAATGCGCTCAGGTGGTACAGTATGTAACAGCACACGTGCGGTGATACCAAATGTGCTCAGGTGGTATGTAACAGCACACGTGCGGTGACACCAAATGCGCTCAGGTGGTATTAAACAGCACACGCACAATCATAGCGACTGCGTTTCTGTGCAATTCAATAGCCCACTTGCATTAACAGCAACTGCCTTTCTGTGCAAATAAATAGCACACTTGCAGTGACAGGTAATGCGTCTATGTGCAATTAACTAGCACACGTTGACTAACATGGAGTACTATGTTTAAGGTAAACCCTAATGCAGGCAATACAACACGTTAGAGCACTGCATCAAACACAATCTCCTGCCTGACAGATACTAATAGCAGATCTTGCTGACTGAGCTATACAGTTTATAAATATATTGACAACTCCTAGGGATGTCAATATATTCTCTACAAACTGTAAATGTAACTGTACTGACTTACTAGCCTCCCTGCTCTATCTATCTATCTATCTATCTATCTATCTATCTGAAAAGACACTGTGGGGTAGATTCATGTACAATGGCGCATCGTTGCTCCGGCGTTGCGCATCTTTTTTCCGCTACGCCGGACCAGCGCGGAGAGGCATGTACTTTATTCATCAATATTTCACTCACCAGCGCAGCGTTTTTTAGACGGCGTAAGGCGGCGTAAAACAGCGGAACTGTAAGTGGGCGTCACCACATGCAAATGATGGTCTGACGGTGGCGCAGAGAGATACGTATGGTGTATCTTAAACGGCGCATGCGCAATGACGTCACCGGGCTGTCTGCCTCCTCTGCGCATGCGCAGAACGGCGCCGACGTCACCCCCAAGATCCGCCACACCACTTCCTACTCCAGTGCATAAATACGCACACAGAAGCGCCACTCACTTGCAAAACTCGACCAGTTTTTTTTTGCAGTGCTAGGGCTTTTGCATCCTGCTTTTTGCTTGAATTATGGCTGCACCAGAGTCTTCTGCAAACCGGAGGATGTTGAATTTCAGCCCAGAGGAGAAGGCTGTGATCATAGATGGGCTCTCCCAACATGGTGCCCGCCTCTATGGGCCACAGAGTGGCAACACTTGGTAAAACCGAGAAAACATGCATATATGCGGAGCTAACCACGCAGGTCAATGCTGTTGGTGTGGCGGACAGGGAGCCCAAGCACATCCGCAAGAAAATCAATGACATGCGGAGATTGGTAAAGGACAAACTAGTGGCAATGAGGAAGCATGCCACTGGCACAGGTGGAGGACCAGCCACAAGGATCACCCTGACGCGAGAGGACATGGTCGTGGCCAGGTTGCTGGATAGGGAGCTTGTGGAGGGCCTGCAGGGCTTCGAATCAGGGGAACAGCCCTTGAGGACAGGTGAGTGTTTTTTATCTTCTTTCTGGTGTGTAGCATGGGTGGGGGGGGGGAACATGTGACAAGTGTGTGGGTCCTCCAACATGTGATTATTTTGTGTCATCCACAGATGTGCAGGATGGAGCTGGTCCATCATTGGTTGCAGGGCGAGCCACCCCATTCATGGTGGAGATCGCGCCTACCTCATTGCTTTAGGAGGTTGAGGAGGAGCACGTCGGGGTAGAAGAGGATGCTCTGTATCTGCTGGAGGAGACCCCCATACCTGGGCCCTCCAAAACCTCCCCCCCATGATAGATTCCCCATCAAGGGACACCATCCCCTCCAGGGCTACCCCATCAAGGGACACCATCCCCTCCAGGGCTACCCCATCAAGGGACACCATCCCCTCCAGGGCTACCCCATCAAGGGACACCATCCCCTCCAGGGATACCCCCTCAAGGGACCTCCCCTACATCCATCCTCCAGCCTCTCAGGCCTCTAGTAAGGCAACCAAAAAATCCCGTGGAGTCCCTGAGGAGTTTGGGGACCATCTGGCAAGGGACCAGACAAGGCAGACCCGCCATATTGGGTGTCTTGCGGGTGATCTGCATCGGGTCGCAGATAGCCTGGCGTCCTCGGCCGAGAGCCAGTCTGCCTGCACTGTGGCAGTGCAGGAGGCCATCACCCAGCAGGCTGGGCAGAATACAAGTATAAATGAAAGCCTGCAGGACGTTGTTGGGAACGGGGCAGCCCTTCTGTCCTGCCTGGTGGACCTGCAGACCACAACATCTAGCCTGGTCTCTGAGGTCCGGAGCCTGGCAGCTGCTGTCCGTGAGGAGGGGAGGCAGACACGTCGCCAACAGCGCAGCAATACAACCCGCCGGCTGCGGATGCAGGCTGCCACCAATTCCTACCTCCACCGGCTAGCCGTGGCAATGGAGGGCAGCCAGACAGCCAGGGAGAGACTGGGGGAGGTTCAACCACCAGCCCCCCCAGCCCCTCCACCTGAGGCTCGCCCCAGGCAACTGCGCCCCAGGAGCCTAGGGACAAGACGGAGCCCACGACAGGGCCGTTGATTTTTGCAATTTTTTCTTTGATACTCAGCTTATGAGTTTTATTTATTTTTATATTCCTGCACACGGTGAGGAGTGCAGGCTACAGTGTGAATGTTGTGTGAATGTGTGGGGGTGACACTCCTGCCATTAAGGGGTGTCACCCTCAATCCTTGGGGAGAAATTATCCCCACTACACGTGTGAATGGTGTATGAATGTACAGCAACATAATTGGAGCCGTGGCGTGGCGTTGCTGCTACCAAGTCCCATGTGGTGTACTTTGGTCTAATCCAATTTGATGTGGATGCGGGGTGTGTGTGCTAGGGATCACAGTGGTGTGCATGCATGCATTCTCATTGTGCCATGATTAATGTGTGTGTTTAACGTGAAAAGTAGCCTACCACAAGGACCCTCCTGACTGCTCTTCCCTCAGCAGACGGGGGACCCTCGGGCAGGGGGGGACTGTGTGGTTCAGGGGTCAGGTCATCACGTAAGTCAATCTCCAGGCCCTTTCTCACTGCAAAGTTGTGCAGCATGCAACATGCCCCAATGATCTGGCACACAAAGTTTGGGGAATACAACAGGGTACCCCCAGACTTATCCAGGCATCGGAAACGTGACTTCAGGTGGCCAAAGGTGCGCTCCACGACTGCACAGGTTTTTATTTGTGCTTCATTGTATCTTTCCTATCCTCTGGTTTGGGGATCCCGAAATGGAGTCATGAGATGGGGTCCAAGTGCATATGCCGTGTCACCTGGTAAGGAAAAGACAGGAGGATGTTAGTCAGGCATGTGCCCCTTGTGATGTTTGCATCATGGGGGGGGGACAGTCATGTCTGCCACCCATGTCACTCACCAACCAGCCAGCTGTCCCCATACACGTTCTGTTTAAATTCTGTGGAGATGGTGCTTTGACGGTATATGTAGCTGTCGTCGCTGGCCCCGGGTTCCTTGGCACGGAGGTGCCATATTAGGCCTTGCGCATTAACTATCACCTGTACATTGATGGAATGCCAGTGCTTCCGATTGCAGTATATGTGCTCTGTGTCCCGGGGGGGCCATAGTGCCACATGTGTGCAATCAATGGCCCCCACAGTGCGTGGGAATCTGGCAATTCTGTAGAAATCTGTCATTCTTCTGCCGCAGCTCCTCAGTGGTGGGTTTGATGATTTGGTTGGCCATGCGTCTGAGGATTGCGGGGATAACCTGGTGCACGCATCTGCTCATGGTGGATTGTGACATCCCAGCCACCACTCCACTTGTTCTTTGAAAAGATCCACTGGCAAGGAAATGGAGTGTTGCCAGGACCTTGACCAGTGGCTGTACTGCATGTGAGCGGTGTGTCTGGCTGGTGATGTCATCCTGCAGGGTTGTGGCTAATTCCAGGATGGCTTCAGGGCTGAATCTGAATAGGCGAAACACCTCCAAATCACTCATGCCAAAGATGTCAATGCGCGTGCGGAATATCCTCTCCCGTGCCCTCCTACGTGCCCGTCGACGCAGTAGGGCTATGAGCACGGCTGCCCCTGGCATGTTGGCAGACAGATGTGTTGTCCAGGAAGTGTTGTTGCTCAATTCGTCTGTAACAGTGTTGCTTTAGTTGCTCTCCAGCTGATCTGTTCAACTCCGGTGCAAAGTTACCCCTGCTTTATGAGGGGTAACTTTCCGCAGGAAATTGCAGTTACGCGCACCGGGTAACGCCTGCGCCGGACAAACGTTCGTTTCTGAATCTGCGGTTCTCCCTCATTTGCATATTTGAATACATAATCCATGGGAACGGTTGATCTGTCCCGCGTAAAGATGCGCCAAAGCCACGCCGGCGTGGAAAAGTTACGCCGGTAAGAAGAAGCCTATTTGAAGGCGGATCTGGTATAGTAGGTACGGCGCATGGATCCGACGGCGCGAAGTAACACTTACGCCGCGCATCTCTAAAAACGCCCGCGTAAGTGCTACATGAATCTACCCCTGTGTATCTATCTCTCTCTCTCTCTCTGTCTGTCTGACTTCTCTAAGCAAGCCGGAACACACTACACGAGGCCGCTCGGGAGGCTGCCTTTTATAGTGTGGGGCGTGTGCTAAAGCCCTAAACCCTAATTGGCCAAAGCACCCAGGCTTTAGCCAATTTGGTCTCCTCGTTTTTTGGCCCCCACAGTGTGTGGGAATCTGGCAATTCTGTAGAAATCTGTCATTGCCTTCTGCCGCAGCTCCTCAGTGGTGGGTTTGATGATTTGGTTGGCCATGCGTCTGAGGATTGTGGGGATAACCTGGTGCACGCATCTGCTCATGGTGGATTGTGACTGGCCAAGCATGCGGGGTCATGGTGCATGCTTGGCCAATCATCAGCGCGCAATGCTGCAGAGAATTATGGGCCATTGCGCGTTACTCGAATTTGGCGCAAACGACCCGTTTTGTTCGTGTTTCGACGAACGACCGAACAGGCAATGTTCGAGTCGAACATGTGTTCGAATCGAACGCGAAGCTCATCCCTAGTGTAGAGGTATGCTGGTGCAGTGTTACAAAGTGGGTAGAGACTGGGTAGAGATATTCAACAACCTTATCCTATTTAAACAACAAGGACAGATGATGCTGGTAAAGTTTTACAAAGCATGAAGCATGTGGTTAGAAAAATGTTATCTGATGTCCTAATTATGTTATTCTCTATGTTCTAGTTTATTGATGATTAAGCCATTCAACACTCCTTGACCCTTTATGCTCAGTTTATCTTTGTATTGCATTGTGCAGCTGCATAATTGTCCACTTGATCTGTAATTTCGTGTTGCTTATTTGTTAATCAACAGAAACAAATGTTTCTGATTAACAAGACAAATAGACAGTAATAATCTTTGCTGCAAGCCGGAAAAAGTAACTATGCTAGATTCAGAAAAAAAAAAAAAAAAACATATATGACAATGCAGAATTTTTGCAATGGTGAAAAGTAATATTTGGTTTTTGCAACAACTCATTGTCTCTACAGAATGATCATGCTTGCCACTAACAATAATTCTTTGCTTTTATTAATTAATAGGTTAAAAGGCAATCATGTTGACAGCAATGTTTTACTTATACAACAGAAGTTTTTTCACCTTAATGCATACCAAAAATAAGTATAAGAATACGTATCGGCCTAAACTGAGGGAATATTGTATGTTTTTCAAAATTCGCTCTATTTTTGTTTATAGCGCAAAAAATAAAAACCGCAGAGGTGATCAAATACCATATTTTTTATTAAATTCTACGATTTTTTGCCAAAAATATATCTTCGTATATGTTGGCCCACAACTATTAACATAGGTGTAATGGGTTAGTGTTTTTTTTTACCAAATGTTCCAACTTAAATTTCGTATATGTTGGCCCACAATTGACAACACATTTATATTAATTTGCCTTTTGTGGATAGACATTATATACCATGCCTCCCCTCACTTTTTTATATATGATATCCAATTTCCA
This sequence comes from Rana kukunoris, assembly GCA_029574335.1. NCBI lineage: Eukaryota > Metazoa > Chordata > Amphibia > Anura > Ranidae > Rana > Rana kukunoris. The sequence goes on along the minus strand of CM056049.1, from coordinate 232,368,879 downwards.
TTCATTTATTTATTTATTTTACAATATTTAATTCCAATAATACAACCATTTCTAGATTAGTGCAATTAATCCACCAAAGATTATTGATCAACATGTTTTGTTATGGTTTGAAATAATGTATGTTTTTAGAAGTACTATGGGTGCCAAATATGACTAAGATATAGGTTAGACCTATGTACCTAGTGTAGGTAGAATATACATACATGGTGTTGAATGTCCCTTTGTATTGTAAACCTAAGCCGTCACTGAGAGTGCAGAGCTAAATTGGCCAAACCTGTTGTGTGTTTTTTAAATTACTTTACTTCCGGACATCCGTCCGTGGTTTAGCATAAAAGACGTGACCCCTAGTGACCAGGCACGCCCCCCTGAAGACGTTACTCATACGAAACGTACGTCGGTTGGCGCAGCCTGGTCACGTGTATGCTAGATGCCCTCTGTCCCGGCATCTGCCTCATTCGATACAACAACGTATCCACGAGGACTGATCACATTAGATACAGCAACGTATCGAATAGGAACTACTGCATGTCCAAGCATTTGAGCGAGGTCATCTCACGCGAACGCGGTATTCGACCTCAAGTATATGATTGTCTGCAGCCTCAGTGCCGGGATAGGGCACTGTTCAATGTAAGTGGCCCCTTGGCCTTATTCTTTTTATTCCAGTTTTAAATTAAATTGATCGCACTATGGGAGATTTTTTCTCTGTTTATTTATCCTATGTACATCCCAATGGAGTGAATCCTCTTGCTTGCTAGTGAAGAATCTTCTCAAATGAATGTAGGCATACTCCTGCATAAGCGATATTGACCTTCTTTTCGCTAAGAGGTCATGTCCATCTGGTAAGCGCAAGTTTTTTCTGAGCACGGTTGGGGTGATTCAATCTGCCTGATGAAGGAGCTGTGGAATCTTATTGAGGAATTCTTTGGTGTTTCTCTTCTTGGATTTTATGGACTGCACTGTTTGTCATTGCCAGAAAATATTTTTTTAGGACTTATTAGTTCTATCTTCTATGCACTTTATTTGCACTTTCTTCATATATAATTTTTTTGTTATAAAAATGTATTTGCTATACACAATCACATTGTTTGTAGCTCAAGATCTACAAGTATAGATGTAGTTTATATATCATTATATTGTACTAGAGCGCCCTCTATCACTTTCTCATCACATTGCATCCTAGTTCCACACTAATATACACCAGAGGAGCAGCCATATATATATATTTTTCTATAATATATATATATACATATTTTTTGCAAAAATCCCCCTTTTGCAATTTATTCATATTGAGCTATTGGCGCGGAAATCCCCCCCCCTTTTTCTTTCAAATACCACCAAAAGAAAGCTCTATTTATGGGAAAAAAAGGACGCCAATGTTGTTTGGGAGCCACGCGCAATTGTCAGTTAAAGCGACGCAGTGCCGAATCGCAAAAACTGGCCGGGTCCTTTAGCTGCCTAAAGGTCCGGGTCTTAAGTGGTTAAAGAAGAGGTGTTTAGTCATATCCATGAACAAGTGAGAAAGTGCGCTTAGGAAGAAATGTATTAAGGACTGCAGCCCCCCAGAAAAAGATACCTCACGAGTGAAGTACCTGAATAAATGGTATGTGTGAAAGGGGTAGTGGCGCTGTCCCACACCCTATAGGTCAAAAGGGTATAAGTGTCAGGCGGCGTACACATGACCGAGGTTCTCACTGGAAACCAGCGAGAACCTCGCTGGAAGCTGCATTCCAGCGAGGACCTCGGCCGTGTGTACGCTCCTGGCTCGCCCCGCCCGTCGGGAATCCCGTTGAGCGAAAAGAGAGCACGCTCTCTTTTTGCTCGACGGCCCGCCTGGATGAATGGCTGGTTGCCATTCCCGACGGGCGGGTCGCCGATTTCGATGGCCGGCAGAGAACCTCGACGGGCGGAACGATGTGTTCTGCCCGTCGAGGTTCTCTGCCGTGTGTACGTGGCTTCAGTGTATTGACTAGTGAGATAGGTACTGCAAATTATAAATATACAATAGAGCCGCTCTTGAAAAAGTTCATTACGAAACGTACGTCGAGCGTGAGCATAGTGACGCACGTCAGCACGCTAGAGACGCACCCGCAGGCTTCCGGTTTGCTGTCTGGGCTGTTTGGAACGCACGCTAGCGCTTCCACTCCCGACGGAGGAAACTGATGCAGCGTGCTGGGAGCTTCTGACAGGACACCTATTTTTGTTTTTATTTTTCATTTTATCATTTTTTACCTTGCTGATTGTGGTGTTTGTTCCCTTTCATACCACATTGCTAACCTTTTTATCATTGGACATGCATTTTGTACCCATTATCATTTCATTTATGTAATGCACCTGGATTGTGCATAATAAAAAAACCTCCTTTTTTACTACACTATGGGAGCGTATTTCTTCCTTTTTTCCGGTGGAATGAGGATCTGACTAATCTAAAGGACACATCTTCCCTGGACGGATAGCACCACTGGAGGAAGCTGGGACCCATCTGTGACTACACGCCTAATACCCCTGCAGGGGTGATTAGTTCTGGTGAGTGGGGAACCTGGTGGGGGAGCACCAGACCACAGCGTTACCACGAACTTACACCTTTTTTTGATGGAAATCTACCTCTAAGTTTACTGCACATCTATCAACGTGATATATGTTTGGATTTTTGCAATTTCATGGACTGTACTTTTTATTTTTATTACTAAGTTTGCACTTTGCACTTTATCACCAAATGTTTATTATTTAATGTTGTTATAATATTGTTGCACTCTATTGTATATTTATAATTTGCAGTACCTATCTCACTAGTCAATACACTGACATTTATACCCTTTTGACCTATAGGGTGTGGGACAGCGCCACTACCCCTTTCACACATACCATTTAGTCATATTCATGGTTTCTTTTTTTTTTCCAGAAAATAGGTACAGGAACTTAACCACTACCCCAAGGGCGTAACTAGAAATCACAGGGCCCCATAGCAAAATATTGTATGGGCCCCCCTGCAAACAGCCCCCCCACAAAAAAAATTAACTTATGCCATTGAAAAACAGATTACCACACTTTTGGCACAGTACCCAGGCCACAGCTTATATTAATTTCGAACAACAAAACAAAAATTTGCCAATAAAATCTACAGGTTACACTCAGTACAATATAGTTTAACCACTTGCCTACTGTGCACCTACACCCCCTTCCTGCCCAGACAAAATTTTAGCTTCCGGCACTGCGTCGCTTTAACTGACAATTGCGCGGTCGTGCGATGTGGTTCCCAAACAAAATTGGCGTCCTTTTTTTCCCACAAATAGAGCTTTCTATTGGTGGTATTTGATCGCCCGTGCAGTTTTTATTTTTTAGGCTATAAACAAAAAAAGAGTGAAAATTTTGAAAAAAGACACAACATTTTTCGCTTTTTGCTATAATAAATATCCCATTGAAAAAAAAAAAAAAAAATTGATCTCAGTTTAAGCCGATACGTATTCTTCTACATATTTTTGGTAAAAAAAAATTAAAAATAAAATCGCAATAACCGTAAAGTGACTGGTTTGCGCAAAAGTTATATTGCCTACAAAATAGGGGACATAATTATGATTTTTTTTTACTAGGAATGGCGACGATCTGCGTTTTTTTTTGGGATTGCGACATTATAGCCGACACATCGGACACTTTTGACACATTTTTGGGACCATTCACATTTATACAGTGAACAATGCTATAAATATGCATTGATTACTGTATAAATGTGACTGGCAGGGAAGGGGTAAACCACTAGGGGGCGGGGAAGGGGTTAAATGTGTATCCTAAGGTGTGTTCTTACTGTGGGGGGAGGGGGGGTGACTGGGGGAGGTGACCGATTGTGTCCCTATGTACAAGGGACACAATTGATCTCCTCTCTCCCTGACAGGGACGTGCAGCTCTGTGTTTACACACAGAGCTGCACGTCCCAGCTCCGTTACACGAACATCGCGGGTGCCCGGCGGCCATCGCGGCCGCCGGGCACGCGCACGGTGTTGTTAGTTACCCGATGGGTGCGCGCGCGCGCCACCTAGTGGCTAGAATTGACATCACGTCATATGACGTGATGTCAGGATAATTGAGTATCCCGACCGCCGTCATTTCACGGTGGGCGGGTATTAAGTAAAGTCAAAAACATTTTTTTCAAGTTTTTCACCCCCACAACTAACGCCCCAGGGCTTGTGGGGAAGAGGCCTTTGTCCCCATCTGCACAGGGACAAGGTGCTTTTCCAGGCACTGTGCAAAATAGATCACAGTCTGTCTCCCACTCCATTCCTACCTCTTGTCCAGACTCCAGAGCCTCCTCATGTGCCGAAAACGATGTCCCTTCACAGGCGTGTTCGAGCGTTTTTCCCCGCGCACTCTGCTCCCGCCCACTCTGCTCTCTGCTCTCTGCTCCTGCCTCCTGCTGTATGCGGCTGCGTGTGTTGGGACACGGCTGGACTCGCGGGGCTCAGGAGGCTTACCAGATAACTTACATTCCTCATTCTCACTGGGCATAGTTGCCAACATTATAAAAAAAATTATAGGGACACTTTTTTTGTCTGTGGGCTGAGCCTTATTATAATTAGGGGCGGGCATTCATTTGTAGGTGTGGCCTAGTGGGGAAAGGAATTTGGCACGCATAATGGGCATGATTTAAGCGTAATATTGGACGTGGCTTAATGGGGCGTGACTAAAAGGGGGTGTGGTTAGAGTCTGAGATGAACGAGGGATGGAGGGAGAAACAAAGGAAGAAAGAGAGAGAGAGAGAGAAGGAAGGAAAACAAGAGGAATGGAGGGACAGCAGGCCCAGATTCTACATCATGATAGAAATATGTGTATTCTAGAAAGCTTAACAATAAGCAGATAAAGATACTCCAAACATCTGGTGTTAGTGCTTCAATTATCCTGGCACCATGGTTGTTATGGTGTCAGGGTGATTGAAGAACATGATTTCTATTATTACATTGTAATATAAAATGAAATAGTTCAACTCACCATAATGGGTTGGAGCTCTGAGCGTGTCACTTGCCATGTCGCCTGCCACCAGATGCCATCAGGTGTCCCCAGTGGAGTGCTTTTTTACATCTCAGGTGTCCCCAGCGGAGTGCCTCCTTACATTTTAGGTGTCCCCAGCTTCCTTACATCTCAGGTGTCACTGTCCCCAGCCAGCGGAGTGCTTCCTTTCATCTCACGTGTCACTGTCCCCAGCCAGCGGAATTTCTACCTTACATCTCAGGTGTCACTATCCCCAGCCAGCGGATTGCTTCCTTACAACTCAGGTGCCCCCCCCCCCCCATTGGAGCCCTTCTGTATTCCAGCAGTGGTGTCTCTGCCACCATTACTGAAGGCCAAGATGGAACAAAATAGAGGCAAAGCCGGCCGGCTACAATAGAAATTGAGCTGCAGCACAGCCCCACCCCTTTTCACAACAGGTCAAAGATGACAAATAGACCTGGGGCGAGGCCCCCCAGCTTGTTTTCTATTGTAGCCACTTGGTAGGCTCCGCTTCTCACTTCTAACTTGTCTGGTCTTCTGGAAAATGACGGCCGGCGGAGACATTATCTCTGCCAGCCGCGGACCTCTAGCAACAGCGGCGGGTGGCGAAAAATTGGGAAAAAATGTATTCTATTGCCTACTATGACCAAGCCCTAGCGGCCGTGTGGGTTGCTATGGCGGTAGTTCCGCCACTGCATGACCCCACAACTGCCCCCCCCCCAAAGCCGCAGCAAATAGTGGATGGATGATCGCTACCTCTCTCACTTGCAGGGAGATCATCCAGTAAGGGTGTAGGCATCTGTACTGTGCCCCGGGCACCTGCATCTCCCTTGTCTCCCCATCCTACACTGAGTGGGAGCCGCTCGGGAGATCAGATCTATGCGAGCCGTTGGAAGACGAGCTGTCACTTGTAAACACAGAAGCCAGACTTCTGTGTTTACAAATAATAGTGGTGAGGATGGAGCAAAGGGACTGAGCTAGAGGTGGTGGAACTGAGTTCCATTAAGTTCCAGCTGAAAAAATGCCCTGGTCATATTACATAAGATTTATATGCAGATATACTGTGTATATACAGTATGAGCCATGCTAGATGTTTCTGTGTATATACAGTATATTATTATTATTATTATTATAAAAGATTTATATAGTGCCAATAGTTTGCACAGCGCTTTACAACATGAGGGCAGACAGTCTAGTACAGTTCAATACAGGAGAAATCAGAGGACTATTTATACAATGTATTTTGTGAATGAAATAGCACTTTGAGCACAGTTTATAGACTTAATGTTAAATTCTACAAAAGCAACACTGCTGCTATTTAAAAACTGAAACCTGCAGCTCCCTGTAACACAAACAGTTAATACTTATCTGCTCCCCTGTCTGAGTCACTAAATGCAGTGTTATAGAAAGAATCTTGCCAAAACCTTTTATATAGTCACCACTTTTTGGACTGTCAAATGCAGTTGTGGCCCATCCATTATGGGCGCAGGGACAGCGCCCACTAATCCATGCACCCTCTCTATATACAGGGTGCTGAAAGCATGGATTTCAATGGATTTTTTTTAGCACAGGATCAGAGCCTGAGGCTCGAATTGGCTTCTAAAAAGGGTGGGCACGGGACGCAGAGCACTGCGCCCTAAGCCCACCCAGTTGTGTGACAATAGTGTATTAATATTTGCTATTGTCTTTCTGGTTCTTCTCCCAGCCAATCAGGAAGCAGGTCCTAAGGCTCGATTGCCCAGGGAGTCTTAGGACTCGGCCAGAAGGAAAAGTAACAGCCCCGGGCTCTTTCCTTGGCAAGCTGGAGCAAGGAGCAGCATGGGCCTCCTAAGGTCTTGACTGCAGATGTAGGTCATTTCACTTGTAGATTCACATTAGGGTTTGTTGTGTTTGATCACTGAACCTATAGGAGAGTCCTTTTGATTAGGGCCCCCTATTGGCGCTACACTTTATACCTATTTACTTTCACAAAATTTCCATTTTGTTGTGTTGGCTGCCTGATTCTATTCATCCATTTAACTTAAGTTAGCGCAATATATTTTTATTATTATTTTTAGACACCTGGAAATCGCCATATTGCAGCAACTAACCTATCCATCCCGATGGATATTTTTGACTACCGTAGTAGTCGGACCTTTAACACCAAGGGGGTTTTCACAGTTTTAGATACTGAGTCAGAGGTAGGAGGACTATTTATGAGAAAATGTGATGACCTCGGAATTACATCTGCAGTGGGACATCGCGTTCCTGGAGCAATATACCAAGGAACGGATGGTCCCAAGAAGACTTAGATGGGATGTTCACCCACAACAAGGTGACCCTGATCTTTTTTTTTTTTTTCCATTTTTTAACAATCAAGGGTTATCTCTACTGAATTTTTTAATGGAAAAAAAGAAATTGAGGATGGACCTATTAGACAAAGAAATTAAGGACATCAAGGAAAAATTAGTGTCCTCCAAAGCCACACCTGAATACAATACATTATCTCTTAATTTGAAAAACCATCTAGAGAAAGAGGAACGCGAACAAAAAACGAAAAAACAAAAGAAATACACTAGAGATGTTGCAGACTACAAAACAAACTCTGTCTTTAGATGGCAGAGCTCGGACGATACAAGAGAAACCAACGAATCCCAGAATACTAGTATGGAGGTATCTCAACCCTCAACCAGTGATGCCAAAGTTTTGACCTTCTCACAACCTGCCCCTATTACAATACCCCCCAGTAGAAATGAAGGACATACCAATAGGGGAGGGGGACCAAGAACCCCTAATTACCAACAAAGTGGACACCCACCCAATAGGGGAAGGGGTAAAGGCCCTCGGGGCAAGTTTAAGAACCAAAGAGATTACTCCCGTGATACACGCCCCTATGACCCATCTCCACATGTCAATAGAGACTATAATGACTACCCTCCGAGGTACTCTCAGACCACCCCTGGACGGGGAGGGGGGAGACCCGCCCCATACAGGGAAGACCATCCACGTAGACCGTCTAACCAACAATACGGCTATATGGAAAGAGAGGACAACTACTATGAAAGATCCCCATACTCGTACAATCAGAACCAACCTAGGTCCACCCACCAAGGGGATTTTCCTCGGGATCAGGAAGACTACCCCAGGGGGGGAGAACAAAACGGGGTTCGAGAGGGGGGCGACGTGCCCGGTCGAAAAAGAAGAAGAGTATAGCAGGAGCAGGTATCTTTAATCTCAGTACAGTCCAACTCACAGAAACAGAAAAAGTAGTCTTGGACAAGGGTTTGAAATTTGTCCCTCCCAAAACTCTGAACAAATTCAATACCTTTATTGATGTGCAAAAGTATGTTCGGAAGCTTAATATCCAAAGATACTTCATTAGTAATCCCAGTAGACCTAATCTCCCAGAAACATCTTCGCAGATGGTACATACCGGACTCTCCAACCCATCTTTATTCAACCCCTCGTGCCCCATGGCACCAAATGTCAGAGTTTTTAGGGATCTGGTCTTAAAAGACCTAGATGAACTTCCCCTCAAAAGGACCTACTCTGACCCTAGAATTAAGATGGGCCTAAAAAGTCTGTGTGAGCATAAGGACCTCGTTATTCGTCCAGCGGATAAGGGGGGGGGGGATAGTCGTTCTAGATAAATCTGCGTATCATGGAGAAATGTCCCGCATTCTGGGAGATATTGAAACCTACGTTAAGTTGCCATCCAATCCCACATCTAAAATTAAAGCCTCTTTAACTAAACTCATTGAAACCGGAACACGTAAGGGCATTTTAGATAAAAAGGAACAAAGTTACCTCATCACCAGAGTTCCACGCATTCCTGTAATGTACTACTTGCCTAAGATCCACAAGGATGGTGTATGCCCTCCCGGTAGGCCCATCATAAGTGGTATCAACTCTGTCACCTCCCGCTTAGGGAAATATATTGATTTCCACTTACAGCCGGTCGTTAAACACATTCCCTCATATCTTAAAGACACGAGACACACAATTGCAAGACTCCAAGAGGTTACGTACAGTGAGGATATCATGCTGGTAACAGCGGATGTAGCCTCTCTGTACACCAGTATTGCCCATGATTTGGGGTTTGAAGCGGTTAAGTGTTTTCTCGGTAGGGTTGACTATCTCCCCACCATCCAAAAAGAATTCATATTAGACCTTTTGAAATTTGCCACCTCAAACAATTACTTTTGGTATGGTGGAGAATTTTATTTGCAACAAAAGGGGGTGGCGATGGGGGCTAAATTTGCCCCCAGCCTGGCCAATATCTTCATGGCCAAGTGGGAGGAGGATGTCGTCTATGCTTTCAATCGACCAGAGATTGTTCTCTGGGCTCGATACATAGACGACATCCTCCTCCTATGGAGAGGCGATCGCCAATCCTTGGATGAATTCATGTCTGCTCTGAATTGCAATGAAGTTGGAATCAGCCTTTCATATGAGGCAAGCTTTTCGAATATCCATTTCCTGGATCTGGAGATCCAGGTTCAGGATAATCAGTTGATAACGAAAACTTATTTCAAAAGCACAGACCGCAATGGATATATTCCAACAGACAGTTGTCACCACCCCGCTTGGCTAAAATCCATACCACGGAGCCAATTGTTGCGGATAAGACGTAACTGTTCTAATATCCAAGATTTCCATATCCAAGCGCAAATTCTGAAGAATAGATTCTTGGATAAAGGTTATTCCAGCTATGAGGTTGACAAGGAGATAGACAGGATTGGAAGCATTGATCGCACTACATTAACAATGGAAAGACAAAAAGCGATCCAGGAATCAAGATTTAGGAACTCCTTTTTTACTACTTTTTCTGTTCAGTATAGACAAATTAAGGATATCATTAACAAGCACTGGAGGATCTTGAAAGAAGATTGCATTCTGGGACCAGTACTTCCCATTAATGCAATGGTAATATACAGAGGAGCCACATCTCTCAAAAACCAGGTAGCACCTAACATTTCAGATCCCCCTGTTAAGCCCTCCTTTTTTCCCCTCTCAAAGGGCTTTCATCCCTGCAGGAGGTGTAAGGTGTGTGTCAATAACGTAAACGGGAGGAGGAAAACAATCAGCTTTAGATCCACCCATACAGGGATGGAGTTCCCGATGAAGCACTTCTCCACATGCGCTACGACACATATTGTGTATCTTATCACCTGCCCTTGTGGGAAACAGTACATTGGTCGTACCATACGGAGCTTTTCCACAAGGGTAGGTGAACACATTGCGAAAATTAAGAAGGGTTACACAAAACACACTGTACCCAGACACTTTCTGGAAAAGCATAACAAGAAACTTGAGGGAACCAGTTTCCAAATAATAGATACATTTGTACCTCATTGGAGAGGAGAGCCTAGTGTAAGAGGGGTATCTAAGCTGGAAGTATATTGGATCTTTCAACTCAAAAGTTACGTACCTTATGGTTTAAACGTGGAATGGGATGTGAACGCCTTCATCAACCAATCCTGATGAGGGACTCCCAGTGATCAACGTTCACACCCATCCCCCTTTTCATTTCTGCAACACTGTAGTGTAGATGGTACATATACATATGGTGCCAGTGTTCGCTTCCTGCGATTGATCTCACTCCAGGCGATCATCCAGACGCCAAGGAGTGATGTATCAACAGTATGCAGTTGGCCAACATTGATATCATATGGCTCCATATGCAATTTGTGTTCATATAGTTTTTGATATTCTCCCCCCTCTGTGACTAATTGATAATCGATCACGATCTAGACGGACACATAGATGCACCATGTACCAATGTTATGTGTAAACATCATATATACATATAGGTTTTTGTATATTTTTTCTTTCCATGACATTATAAAATAATTGGTCTAGATGGTATTTTATTTTATTTTGTATTCCCCTCCATGAGACCGATATGGGCGTTTATCTGTGATCAGTTGGGCTTATTTGTCCTCCCTTCTTTGAATGGTGTAAACCTAGAATGATCCTTGGTTCTTGTGGAGCGCACGTTTCTTGCGAGTGGAACGCATGACGCCAGCTTACTTCCGCACCATGTGATGTCAGCGCTATGGGAGCGGGACGTGCTGGTGCCTGGAACGCACTGAGGCGCATATCGGTGACGTCAGAACGTCATGTTGGTTGCGCGCACAGAGGCGGAGTTCAACTCGCCTGAATATGGAGCGCCCCAGTCTCTCTCTATCCACGAGAGTGAGTGAAGGGGATGTGACAACACTACCTCGGTAGTGATTGGGTATACACTTGATATTCCCACCCATATACTTCCATACTCCTGAAGTTCTTTAGCCCCTCTTCCTCCTATGAGAGAAGAGAGGGGGTCAGCAACCACACCTCCATGTGAATGATTGGGCTATGCAATACTGATCCCCGCCCATACACTTCCGGGATTTGGAATGCAAACACCACTCACGTGTTAGATTTGACACGCATGCCAGCTTTGATTGAGGTCTCTTGGACGCAGATACTACGGGCCTATAAATGCAGGTAAGATGCATGTCACAGTTGAAATCTATATGAGACGAAACCGGTCGGGTCACTGACTTGCCAAGTCTTTACTGCATTTTTGTTTCCCCTTTGGGAATACCTCTGTCCACCCATCAAGGGGGAGAGTTGTTGCTATTAGATACAGGTTCTTTTTCTTTTCACGTGTGGTTTTACATTTTATGTTTTAAGTGATCCCTGTCACATGTGTGATGTAGTGGAATTTTATTTATTTTATTAAATTGGTGGTTTTACACTATGAGGAGTCGCTTTTCTTCTCTTTTCCCCTCCTATGCCTGGGAGTGAATGTATACCATCACGGAGTTATTTTAACATCAAAAGCCACCCTTTGGTTCTCCGGATATCATCTCAACCTGGCACCACTGTCTGGATACATGATTAGGCAATCGGCCTTTACAAGCCCTGAAGACCCCCCACCGTATGGTGAGTTGAGGGTCCACCTGATCCGGTAAGGGTACCTATTTATATCTTTTCTGTTTGAGGATCGTATCTTGGATCTTCTACCCCATTTAAGCATCTCAGAAGAAGAATACATTCGTTACACCGTCTGGGTGTATGGACTGATATTCATTTGATTGATTGCTTCTACTCAATCACAGTGGACATTAGGATATATATGTTTTCACTTCATGAGTTACCATTTTATTGTTATTTGATTGCACGATCACCTTATGATTTATTGTTATTGATTGCACGGTCACGGACCTTTTATAATGCCCTTCTCAATAGGTTTGAAACATCTATACAGATTCATTGGGTTCTATACTGCGAGTGAGCACACCGGTATTTTTCACTTTGTGTGTTTTCTTAACGGGTTTATAAACCCATTTAGTGCATATACACACTTATTACTTTTTGTTATATATTTTATTTCAATTAGTGATCACAAAAGGGGGAGTGGTTTGATTAGCCCCTTCCCTCTCAAGATCTCATCTGCTTGATTGTAGACGTAGGTCATTTCACTTGTAGATTCACATTTAGGTCTTGTTTAGTTTAAGCACTGAACCTACAGGAGAGTCCCTTTGATTAGGGCCCCCTATTAAGATCTTATCTGCTTGATTGCAGATGTAGGTCATTTCACTTGTAGATTCACATTAGGGTTTGTTGTGTTTGATCACTGAACCTATAGGAGAGTCCTTTTGATTAGGGCCCCCTATTGGCGCTACACTTTATACCTATCTCCTAAGGTAAGATCACTTAAGGTCACTGATCGCCGCCGTCCATCTCCCACGTGGGGGGGTGCACTGATCGTCACCGTCTGTCTACCGCGCGGGGGCAGGTTTGTTTGCCACCCCCCAAAATAGCACCAGCAGCCACTGGTCAGATGTCATTGCCTCCATTCTCCCTTACTGTACTCTGTGGATTTGTCTTCAAACCCCTAAGCCTGGGTTCAAATTTGCACTGCAAATGTGATTCTTTGCAGTGCAAATTGAGCGCATTCTGTTTTGGGGTGTCATTAATTTGACATTGACATTGACACCGGTAGCAGATTGAATGAGCAGAGTGCGATTTCAGTGCAGTCCTCTGGCTCCCTGATGTTTGGCTTGTCTGACTTTCTGTTCTGGTTTCTGAACTCTAGCTATGTTTTGACTACGATTACTCTGTTTACCTTTTATGATTATTATTATTATTATTATTAATAATAAACAAGTGTGATAACTGTACTTCTGTCTCGGTCTGATTCATGGTTCCTGACAAGAAGCAACCAAGAGGTCCATGATAACTCTGGAGGAGCTGCAGAGATACACAGCTCAGGTGGGGGAATCTGTCCACAGGACAACTATTAATCGTACAGTACACTCCACAAATCTGACCTTTATGGAAGACTGGCATGAAAAAAGTAATTGTTGAAAGAAAGCCATAAGAAGTCCCGTTTGCAGTTTGCGAGAAGCCATCTGGGGGACACAACAAACATGTAGAAGAAGGTGCTCTGGTTAGATCAGATCAAAATTAAACTTTTTGGACTAAAAGCAAACCACTATGGGCCAGATTCAGGTAGATGGGCGCTTCTTTACTTTGGAGTAACGTTTCTCATTTACGTTACTCCGCCGACACTTTCGGCGCAAGTACTGTAATTCACATAGCACTTGCTCCTAAACTTGCGCCGGAGTAACGAAAATGCGCTGGCGTAACCCGACGCAAGTGGAAGTGGGTGTGATCATATGTAAATGATGGGCGGAGCCCAGCGCAGAGGCTTACGTTCAGCGCATCATCCACGGAGCATGCGCAGTAAGTGAGGCTTCACTCGGCCCCCTGTGCGCATGCTCACAACTTCCGTCGGCACCACTTCACGGGAAAGGCCAGCGCAATGTGTTCCGTTGCGCGTATAAAAGCGCCAGCGGAAGCGCCATTCCGGCGCAAAAGTATTTCCGTTTCCCCCCACCCCAGGGAATTTACTTTTGCTCTGTTATGGCTGCTCCCGCTACCCCAAAGAGAGGAGGAACCTCAATTTTAATGCCCAGGAGGTCTCTGTGGTCATCTCTGCTATGGAGACTTACAATGATTTCCTGCATGGGAAGAAAAGTAGGAAGACCAGCAGGGAGAGGAAGCAGGCCATCCTGGACACCATTGCTGGCAGGGTGAATGTGTTGGGGTACTCCACCCGGACTGCTGGTGATATCCAGAAAAAGATAAATGACCTGCGGCGCAAGGTCCGTGGCAAGGTGGCCACCATTCGGAGCCATGAGCGGGGCACAGGTGGTGGACCCCCATGTCCGGTCAGCCTGACCACAGAGGAGGAGGTGGTCGCCCGCTGCCTGGAGAGGGAGCAATTGGAGGGGGTACCAGGCTATGATTCTGTGGAGGAAGGCTCCAGGACAGGTAAGTGTTTTTTATCCCCTATTTGGTGTGTTGCATGTGGGGGGGGGGTACATGTGCCAAGTGTGTGGGACCACCAACATGTGTCTGCTTTGTGTCATCCACAGATGACGGAGCTGAGCCATCATCTGTTGCCGGCCATTCCACCCCAACCCCCCAATGGGATCATAAGGACGAGCCCCTGGGTGCTGAAGACACCGAGGTGGAGGAGAGTGCCCACACCACTTCTGTGGAAATGGTTGAGGAGGAGCCTGTTCCTCAGCAGGAGTTTTTTTTGGTGTTATCTGAGTCCTCCCCTTCTGCAGGTCCCTCTGTCATCCCCTCACCCATCCTCGGTAGCTCCTCAAGGGCGACTCCATCCCCACGGGGACAACCTTCTCCTGGCCCCAGGAAGGCCACCCGTAAGACCAGGGGGGTGTCTGATCTGGTCCAGGACCAGGTGGCGATGGACCATGCCCGGCAAACACAACAGATGGGGGAGATTGCTGGGCACTTGGACCGGCTCGCTGACAGTCTGTGCTCCGTATCGCAGCTGCCCAGTGGTTTGCAGGACGTTGTCACCAGCCTGGGGGAGGTGCAGGCTGATGTACGGCACCTCACAGCAGCCGTCCACGCCAACACAGCTGCCACCCGGGAAGAGGGGAGGCAGCGGCAGCATGCCCAGCGGCATAATATCACCCGCCAGATGAGAATGCAGGCCCAGATCAATCATTTTCTGAGCCGGATTGCCTTGCCTTGGAGGGCATGCAGCCAACAGCAGCCAGGAGTGGCCCACCCGGGGATAAGCCTCCTCCAGATGCCCCCCCACCCCCACCCACTCCCTCCAGGCAGCTGAGGAGCCCGAGAGTGCCCACAAGGAGGAGCCCCCGTCATCCCAGATGAGGTTTTTTTTTCTCAGGTTTTTATTTTTTATTTTTTCTGTTATTACTCAGGGTATGAGTTTATTTTTTCTGTTATTACTCAGGTTATGAGTTTATATTTTATTTTTAAGTGCACACGGTCAGGAGTGCAGGGGACAGTGTGAATGGTGTGTGAATGTGAGGGGGTGGCACTCCTGCCAGTAAGGGGTGTCACCCTCGGCCGTGGTGGTGAAGTTAACCCCACGGCTGTGTGAATGACGTGTGAAAGGTGTATGAATGGACAGCGACATCATTGGGGCCTTGACGCTGGCGTTGCTGCTCCCAAGTCCTACATGCTGGACTTGGGCTAATCCAATGCGATGTGTATGTGGTGTGTGTGATCTAGGGACATCAGTGGTGTGCATGCATGCATTGTCTGTGTGATTAATGTTTTGGTTTAGTGTCCAAAGATGCCTACGGCGAGGACCCTCCTGACTGCTCTTCCATCAGCAGACTGGTTCTCCTCTGGCAGGTGGGGACTGTGTGGGTCGGGGGTCAGGTCATCACGTATGTCAATCTGCAGGCCTTTTCTCATAGCAAAGTTGTGCAGAATGCAACATGCACCGATGATCTGACACACGAAGGTAGGGGAATACAATAGGGTCCCCCCGGACTTATCCAGGCAGCGGAAACGGGACTTCAGGAGCCTAAATGTTTGCTCCACCACTGCACGGGTTTTGATGTGTGCTTCATTGTATTTTCTCTCTCCTCTGGTTTGGGGGTTCCGGAAAGGAGTCATTAGATGGGGTCCCAGTGCATATGCAGAGTCACCTGTAAGGGAAAAGACAGGAGGATGTTAGTCATGCATGTGCCCCTTGTGAGGTGTGCATCATGGGAGGGGATAGTCATGCCTGCCACCCATGTCACTCACCAACCAGCCAGCTGTCCCCATACATGTTCTGCTCGAATTCTGCTGGGATGGGACTCTGACGGTATATGAAGCTGTCATGGCTGGATCCGGGGTGTTTGGCACGGACATGCCATATGAGGCGCTGGGCATCGGCTATCACCTGTACGTTGATGGAGTGCCAATGCTTCCGATTGCGGTATATGTGCTCTGTGGCACTGGGGGGCTGGAGTGCCACATGTGTGCAATCAATGGCCCCCACAGTGCGTGGGAATCTGGCAATGCTGTAGAAATCTGTCATTGCTTTCAGCCGCAGCTCCTCAGTGGTGGGTCTGATGAAGTGGTTGGACATGCGTCTGAGGATTGCAGGGACAACCTGGTGCACACATCTGCTCATGGAGGATTGTGACATCCCAGCCACCACTCCACTTGTACGCTGGAATGATCCACTTGCAAGGAAATTAAGTGTTGCCAGTACCTTCACCAGTGGCTGCACTGCTTGTGAGCGGTGTGTCTTGCTGGTGATGTCACCCTGCAGGGTTGTGGTTAGTTCAAGTATTGCATCTGGGCTGAATCTGAAGAGGCGATACACCTCCTCATCCCCCATGCCAAAGAGGCTCATGCGCGTGCGGTATATCCTCTCACGTGCCCGCCTCCTCCGTACCGGGGGACCCAGTACTAGTGCTAGGACCGCGACTGCCCCTGGCATGTTGGCACACAGAGGTGTTGTCCTTGCACGTGTGGTTGTTCAGCTTGCTAGTTTTGTCGGTAACGCTGCTGCTGTAGCTGCTCTCCTGCTGACCTGAGGCCGTCTGGAGTAAAGATAAAGCAGCTATTTGTAGAAATAAATTTGCGCCGGACGGACGAGATACGCGCGGCGCATGTAGCCAGCGTATGGTGCTAATCCGTTCGCGAATCGGGAAATATCCCTCATTTGCATATTTGCAGGGGAAATCAATAGGCGCGACTGATGCGCCAAGCGAAATTATGCGCTGACGATACTCAGGCGTCGGAAAGTTAAGCCGATCGGAAAAAGCCAGTTTTCTGTCGCATCTAGTTTGGTGGGTACGGCCACATAGATACGACGGCGCATATTCACAGTTACGCAGTGCATATTGAAATACTCCAGCGCAACTCTACCTGAATCTGGCCCTATGTGTGGCGGAAAACTAACAGTGCACATTACCCTGAACACACCATCCCCACCGTAAAACATGATGGTGGCAGCTTCATGTTGTGGAGATGCTTTTCCTCAGCAGTGAGAAGAAAACTGGTCAGAGTTGATGGGAAGATGGATGGAGCCAAATACAGGGCAATCTTAGAAGAAAACCTGTTGGATTCTGCAAAAGACTTGAGACTGGGGTGGAGGTTCAAATTCCAGCAGGACAACAATCCTAAACATACAGCCAGGCTGCAATGGAATGATTTAGATCAGGCATCCTCAAACTACGGCCCTCCAGCTGTTGCGGAACTACAAATCCCATGAGGCATTGTGAAACTTTGACATTCACAGACATGACTGAGCACGATGGGAAATGTAGTTCCTGAACAACTGGAGGGCCATAGTTTGAGGACCCCTGATTTAGATCAAAGCATATTCATGTGTTAGAATGGTTCAGTCAAAGTCCAGACCTAAATCCAATTGAGGATGTGTGGCAAAACTCAGGGACGGGCCAGCCATTAAGGGTGCACTGGTACCGCCTCCCCTATCCATGCCACCGCCCCTCCTATCCAAGCGGCTGGCCCCTTACAGGACCCTGGATGCATAAATGTACATTGGCGGGGGTGTTTTTTTGACGCACTGATTAGAGCAAGAGACTCTTATAGGCTTTAAAATAGGGTTGACTCGCGGCGCAGAGAATGAGCTCACAGCCCACCCATGTGTGTTAGAATTGCAAATTAATATTTGCTATTCTAACACTGGTTCTCCTCCTCCTGGCCAATCAGGAAGTTGGTATGAGACCCGTCAACCAATTGGCTGAGGAGAGGACACAGGTTCCTGCTGCACAGATGCCTGCTGCCCGAATGCCCGCTGCACGGGTGCCTGAATGCATGCAGCACTGATGTCCGCTTCCCAAATGTCTGCTGCACGGATGAGTGCCACCTAGATGGGGTAAGTGCCAGACCGGCAGACAGAGAGGTGGGGCGTTGAGGTGCTGCCGGAGGGATGGGAGGTGGTTGTTTTCTGCCCCCCCCAAAAAAAACGCCACCTAGATGGGGTAAGTGCCAGACTGGCAGACTGCGAGGTGGGGGAGCTGAGGTGCCGCCAGGGGGGATGGGAGTGGTTGTTTGCCGCCCACCCAAAAAAGCCACCTAGATGAGGTAAGTGCCGGGCCAGCAGACAACGAGGTGCATTTTTTTTTTGCCACCCCCCCCCCCAAAAAAAAATAACACTGACTGCCACTGGCAAGACATGAAAATTGGTATTCACACCATCCAATTTCACAGAGCTTGAGCTATTTTGCAAAGAAGAATGGGCAAAAATGTTACTCTCTAGATGTGCAAAGCTGGTAGAGACATCCCCAAAATAACTTGCAGCTGTAATTGCAGCGAAAGGTGATTCTACAAAGTATTGACTCAGGGGGGGCTAAATACAAATGTACGCCACATATTTCACATATTTATGTGTAAAACAAATTGAAAACCTTTTATCATTTCCCTTCCACGTCACAATTATGTGCCACATTGTGTTGGTCTATCACAATAAAATACATTTAATTTTTTAGCTGTAACATGACAACATTTGAAAAATTTCAAGGGGTATGAATACCTTTTCAAGGCACGGTAGTTACTAGAGCGTCGCCAGATTTAATTGAATTTAATAATCTGGTCACCTTACTGTATATTGTAACTCAATTAATAACTTTTTTCTGATAGTAAAGAAAAAGTTTTAAATTTCCTTATTTACATGATACTGATAACCCAGTCCCACAGTCTAAAATTGATACATAATTTACAAGGGCATCAATTTAGATACACTAGTATGTACAGTATTATGGAAACTTCATACATGCATATAGTAAATTAGCGTTGATAATATATGTAAACAGTTTTAAAAAACAGACTTAATATGTGGCATTAATTTAACAGATACAAGAAAAGACATCCAGTGTGTAATGCGGTAGTAGCTGTGTTTTTTATCTTTTGCTAAATCAATCTTTCTTCCACAAATGTTGATTAATTAAATAAATTCATCAGAGGAACATAACGATCTCCTGGTGTTCCCTGGTTTCAAAGTATTGGCAAACAAATTAATCCCCCTGAGCTAAGTGATGGTACGTTACACAAACTGAATTGCTGTTTCTTCCAGTTATAATATCATGTGCTAATCTGTCAAGTCATGGAAACAAATACTGGGAGCTTAGGAATGACTGAGGATCAATTAAAAAAAATGTTAAATTAATGAATGATTGGATTAATAAAAACTGGCAGTTGTTTGAGTTATGGGTCTAACAGCAGACAAAATGTTTTTTTTTTTACCTATCTGCAAGTAAAAGAATTATTAGCATATTTTTCCTTATCAGCAAAAAATTATATTTTAAGAATGAAAAGCGGGCACGATATGGGATTGTGATTGCCAAGAAAATAATAAAGTTTTTGTGTGAAGATTGTTTGTTTTAAAAAAAAAAGAAAGAGAGATAGAGTATGAGTCACGGGGCTGTGAGCGGGAACAACGTGAGTTACAGGTGGCTGAAGCTTATATAAGCCACCTGTGTGACAAGATCCCGCACAGCAGCCCTGAGGTGTTTAGAATGCAGAGCTCCCCATCCCCCCCACCCTGTCGCTGGCGCCATTATGTGGTTATGTCACCCTTGAAGTAAGGGGGGACTTTGGTTATAAATTGGTTATAAATTCATTCAGTACGGCTCGGGTCCTATGACTGAGCCGGTTTAGATTTTGTTTGAAAGTTTGAATTATATAATGATTTATATTTTGCAATGATTTATATTTGAATAAAGATTTATTTATTAATTATTATTCATTTGAAACCAATAAAAGGTGCCGCGGCCGTTTTTTAAAACTCCAAGTTTTCTTGTCTTGCCTGCTCTTTACTGGGTTTTTGATAGAGTGTGATGTGCGATTTACAGTCCCATGCTTTTTATATGTAATTATATTAGATAAAAAGATGTGCAATCTGCAGTAAAACCAAAACTAGTAAAAACAAATTTGTCAAAAACATACTGTATGTGACTATATATGAAAATACATATGGTACTTGTGAAAAGCTAATATTTTATTTTTCATTACTGAAGCTAGATGGGCGGTTACTTCTATCGTTTTTTGGTTTAGTATATATATATATACACACAAAACATTCAGAAGGGTATATATTGTATATATACATATACACCAATAAAGTGCCATCCTGACAGCTGAAGCTGCACTCCAATGATCCTGATCTTTGAGACCTTCTACTGGTTGGTTGGGCTCACTCTGTTCACCCCCAGTGCCATTGCTCTTCTGGTTGTCGGGGGATGTCTCGCTAATTCAACTCCATCCTTGGGGCGCACACAGGTGGCAAATTACTTCATGGTTTCATACTCCCTTTGGGCTTAGATCCGTGCGTTGCTGCCTTTCATGATCTGAATATCTATGTATACAATATGTGAGCATCCCTGAAGAAGAATGTAAAATTCTAAATTTCTCAAAACGAATCGGATGCCTCACTCTTCTCTTGTATCATATTTAAGTCTTTTTGGATCATATATTTTCCATAGTTTACATACATCTAAGCTCTATTCCTTCTTTTTGCTATTAATGATTTTATCTACCCAAAATGGGTAGAGAATTGTATTCAAATTCAAATTATTCTGTATTCAAAAGTAATAATTAGTAATCTTTCTGAGGTTGATAATACTTTATAAATGGCAAGTTGAGAATTCAAAAAAGAGAAGAAATACACCATACACAGGATGGAGCTGTGGGTGTCGTATGGTAGTGCAGTGCCACGTCCTAAATAGTGTAAAATGGATTTGTTGGAGAAGAACAAGAATGGACTTTATAGGCACCAATAGTAGCGTTAAAATACGTTTTATTGATACAATTTCCCAGAAAGGGTCATTGGACCAAAATTACAATACATATATATAGACAGATTATTAAAACAAACAAAAAGTCAACACAGAGAGCTGTGTTGAACAAAGACCAAATCAGATTAAACCAATATAATCTAAAGCCCCATACACACTATCAGTTTTCCTGACGGTTTTCTCATCAGGTTTAGCAAAACCATGTAGTAGAAGGTTCGGCCTGATTGCATATAAATTTAAACTCTTGAGGTTTGACCTCATATTAGATGGTTTTGGTAAACCTGAAGAGAAAACCATCTGGAAAACTGATAGTGTGTACAGGGCTTTAGAAAGACATCAAGGAATATTGATGGTTAGCATATAAAAAAGTAGATAGCACTCAAGCTCGACATGTTTCACGGGTGACCGCTTCTTCGGGAGCTAATGGATGTTCTAGAGAAAGAACAGATTGTTATTGGTTTATGCATTTGAATTTGTGTAAATCTATACATCATATAAATCAAACAAAACATATCATATGTGCAATAAAGCACCATATCAAGCAGCATGCGACCACTACAGTGACCCCAATAGTAACACCATGCAGAGGGACAGCATACTAAGTAACCCATAAGCGGGAGATGTAGGGACACACCATGTAAAAAATGGTATAGCGAGTATATGAAGAGTGGTGATTCCATGCAAAAGTGCGGGTTAGTGGATTTTAAATATCATAGCCGACACAAGTATTCATATCGGGTAATTGCAGGAAAAGGGGATGTGGACTGAGGCAGAGAGATCAAAACCCCCCAAAAAGGTGCCAGCAGCATCAAAGGGAGTGTGATAGAAGGAGTAGCATGGCAAGTAAATGGCAAGTTGCATAAACAGTTGATATTAAAGTGAAATTAAAGGGGTTGTGAAGGTACAATTTTTTTTACTAAATAGCTTCCTTTACCTTAGTGCAGTCCTCCTTCACTTACCTCATACTTCAATTTTGCTTTTAAATGTCCTTATTTCTTCTGAGAAATCCTCACTTCCTGTTTTTCTGTCTGTAACTCCACACAGTAATGCAGGACTTTCTTGCTGGTGTGGAGTGTCATGCTCACCCCTCCCTTGGACTACAGGAGAGTTAGAACTCTCCCTACGTTGCAGATAGAAAAAGGAGCTGTGTGTTAGTGGGCGTCCTGATTCTCCTGTAGTCCAAGGGAGGGGGTGGGCACGACACTCCACACCAGGGTGAAAGCCTGGATGGGTGAATTTTCTTTGAATATTAAACATTAAATAAATAGTGTTTTCAGTTTGTGGTGCTCAAATACAGTTTAGTTCTACTTCAAAAGGATTCTAAAAGCAGTAGATTTTTTTTTACCTTAATGCATTTTCTGCATTAAGATTGAAACCTTCTTTGTGCTTCCCCCCAGGCCCCCTTATACTTACCTGAGCCCAGGGGCGGACTGACAACTCATGGGGCCCCCGGGCAATAGAAGATTATGGGGAACCTGGGCTTACAGATGGCCACCACGCCAGGAGGCACTGCAGAGGTGGGGCAGCTAAAATCTCAGGATTTTTGTGACGGTGGTAGAACATATCCCTGTCATCCATTCCCTTCTTCTGGTTTAAAAGAAAATCACCCAATATTCCATGAGTAGGAATATCCCTGGAATCGCAGAATAATCCATACATGAGCCAAGGCTTAATGCTGGATGTAAACAGGACACACTTTATTGAAAGTACACAGCACATTTTTATACAGGATTTGGAACATCCCGCCCCCAACAACCGCTTTCTTATTGGTCCTTTTTACAGTCCCATCAGTTCCCTAGCAGGTCCACCTTCAATGCAAATGAGGACTTGAAAATGACACAGCTGAGATTGGTCAGAACGGTTTGAATAGAAAGATTTATGTGTATTCAGACACAAGCCCCAGGGGGGCAATCAATGTACACAATAGCCAGCCACAGAACAATGGAACCGTCTGGAGAGTTGAGACAGGGCAGAAGTCATTTGCACCTGATAATCAAAAGGCTTTTAAATAGGGTTATCACACAATGGACAATGAGTATCTCTTATGAGTCTATTGACCTGGTTGGGGTTCAGAATAAAATCTCCTGTAATCTCAAGACATCCTGGAATATGAACTATCCGTAATGTCCCATCTTCTGTAATACATGAATTAGGATTTCACGTAGAAACACTTCAGTATTTCATGGTCCATGACATTACTTCCCCTGGGAAATTGTTCAACATCCACAGTGGGACCCAAACGGGTCACTCGAGGATGTTGGGCAAGTAGTCTTAGGCCTTGTACACACGAGTGAATTTATCCGCTGAAAATGGTCCGACGGACCATTTCAGCCAAAAAATCCGCTCGTCTGTAGGGGCAAACGGACAGTTTTGGACGGATTCCTCCGGCGGAAAAGTTTCAAAGCATGCTTTGAAATTTTTCCGCCGGAGAGCTGCCCGTCGGATATGTCCGCTGGTTAGTACGCCTAACCTGCGGACATATCTGCCCGCACATGCGTCGTATCCTGTGAAAGGATCCGATGCATGCGCGCGGAAGTGTTTTACTTCCTGGTGCGGTGACGTGGCGGCATCAACGTCACCGCCGCGCTGTGCGCCGGCGGGGAATTTGATCCAATGGTGTGTACAGCCACCGGATCAAACAGCCCGGTGGACATATCTGATGGAAACGGTCCGTCGGACCGTTTCCATCGGATAAATTACATCGTGTGTACAAGGCTTGAAGGTTCCAGGACTGTCTGCCGGGATGAACCATCCGCCTTCCTGGTCTGAGGCCCTGGCCCATAATCGGACGGCAAGAGGCTTGCATTCAGTCCACTCCAAAAGCCCCTGTCCCGGCTAGGTCTGGCACACGGCTCCCCTTTTGGCAGGAGACTAATCCAGTAGGAGACACCAGATGGGTTGACTCTTAACTTAGTCAGTAGTTCCAGTCCTCCAATGTAACTGTATATATATTTGCTGTCACCTGTTCTCAAAAGCTGAATATTTCCTATCCGTGGCATTGTCAATGGGCTAAATTAGGTCTGTGTAGTTTGCATTTAGGACAATTTGAGGCATCTGGGTAGTTAGCTGTTATAAAGTATAGATACTGTACAGCGTTGTATGCTCTATGTCAGGGGTGTCCAAACTTTTTTCAAAGAGGGCCGGATTTTATGAAGTGAACATGCTCGGGGGGCCGACCATTTTGCCCGACATTCTTTGAACCATTAAAATTCGGTCTAAGTGCATTCGTTCGAGCACTAATACACAGCCCAACAAGAATTCTCTTGCCTTCATGGCTGTGTGTGGTGAAGAGGTGAGCTCAGGCGTATTATTTGGATATACCGTATTTATTGGCGTATAACACGCACCTTCACTTTAGGAGGGAAGTTTCAGGAAAAAAACATAACATTTAAAAAAAAGAACTGTGAAGCAAAATAAGGGTCAGTGCCCATCTGCAGACCCCCAATTGCCAGAAATGCAGCAGCCACCATTGCCGGGAATGCAGCAGCCACCAATGCCGGGAATGCAGCACCCACCATTGCCGGGAATGAAGCACCCACCATTGCCAGGAATGCAGCACCCACCATTGCCGGGAATGCAGCACCCACCATTACCAGGAATGCAGCACCTATCATTGCCAGGAACACAACACCTATCATTGCCAGGAATGCACTCACCATTGCCAGGAATGCACTCACCATTGCCAGGAATGATCAGTGTCCATTTGCAGCCAGCCATGACCAAGTGTCCATCTGCAGCCTGTCCCAAGTGTCCATCTGCAGCCAGCCGTGCCTTATTCGTTTTAAATTTTGCCGCCGCGATAGGAGCCAGATGTCCTTTGTGTTTAGCTGTACTCGGCTCCTCTCGCAGTCCCGCCCCATGGCCCAGCTTCTATGATGGACACAACACACTTCCAATGGCGGGACTACAAATGGAGCCGAGCCTAGCCGAGTACACAGTACACTCGGCTTGGGCTATGACGGCGGCGCTCGTTCACCTGACAGGCAGTGGGGATCGGCCGATAAATACGGTGTATATATCTTTTTGGTGCTGGGAGATATTCGGGGGCCACAAAAGATATATATGTGTAGATAACCAGGTGGGCCGTTCAAAACCGGGCCGCGATTGGCCGGGGGGCCGGACTTTGGACATGTCTGCTCTAGGTAGTATTTAGGAAGGAGTTTCTTTCTTATCCTCTGAGTAAAGTGAGCTATAGCAATTTTCAAGGATATGGGTAATTTTTGAAAGGGAAAGTGGTATATGTACCTGGGTCTTCGTTTAGTTTGGATATGAGGGAAGGACTATTGAGTGCCCTAGATAACATCTTCCAGCTCAATTGCTTGATACATTGAATATATATTACAGGCATTTTGTGAAATATCCATCTTTGTGTTACACAATATATCCCTCCCTACTGGAGATCCGACTCTGTTTGAATGGGATCGAGGTGAGGGGTTACAGCGTGTTTTGGGAAAGTTCTTTCCCCAGTGCATCAACTCCCACACTCTACATGTATGGAGTCTTCTGCATTGGGTTTTTGTCACTTGTTTTGTGACCCACGATCATGCATGCACAAGTTACAGTTATATTACATTAACTTGTTTGAACATCTGTGTGATATATT
The DNA here is from genome assembly GCA_029574335.1 of Rana kukunoris. NCBI lineage: Eukaryota > Metazoa > Chordata > Amphibia > Anura > Ranidae > Rana > Rana kukunoris. The sequence goes on along the minus strand of CM056049.1, from coordinate 232,343,217 downwards.
AATCATTTTCTGTTTTCTTTCCATATGTACACCAAAAGCTGAGCGATTTATGTTTCACTACATACAATAAAAGTGCCTTTGTGTCCTTTCCTGAAGAAGCCTATATGGCGAAACTTGTTGAAATACTGGACGCCACACCAATATGTATAGTTCTATATTATCTCATTGTCATATAATAGGTAGTGGGTGTACACCTATGACTTAAGCTGTATTTAATATTTTTTTTTTAAAACTTTGTCCTAAATAAATATTTTTCTACTTTTTACATTATCTTTGAATGAAATTTCATATATCGCACCCTTAAAGTCCCATATGCTGTATAAAATTGTTTTCAAAATGTCAGGGATGTTGGTGCCATATTTATTATGATTAATTCTATGCTGATCTCTGCCTACTTTCTTTGACTGTATGCAGAACAAGTTCATGGACAACGCCCTTCAGACAAAAACCTACGGATTTGTGGGAAGGAAGTCTGATCGTGTGTACGAGGCTTTAGAGACTGTCTGGTCCAGTAGAAAATTGTACATTGTGCCTACTATACACCATATAGAATACACAAAATGACTCCAAGTGTACCACCTGATTGTTGGAGATGCTCCCACCTTAGAGGGCACTTCACACATATTTTCTGGCCCTGTCCTGCCATCGCTCAATACTGTGAGGAAGTGGTCAGTGTTATCAACAGAGTCTCAGGAACTGACATTTCCCCAACCCTGCGATTTTTTGTTTTGTGCCTAGTTGAGGAGCTGGCTCCCAGAGTGGCAGAACGTACGTTGCTAGGACGCCTCTTATTCTATGTTGGAAAGAGAATCACACTGGCCTGGAAAAAAAAGTATTCCCCCACGGTCTCAGCGTGGATGAGTCTGTTTAACTCTGCCTGAGGCCGCGTACACGCGATCAGACCGGTCCGATGAGAATGGTCCGACGGACCGTTTTCATTAGGTCACCGCTGAAGTGGCCTGATGGTCTGATGTGCGTACACACCATCAGTCCAAAATCCGTTCGGGTCAGAACGCGATGACGTAGAACACAACGACATGCTGAAAAAACGAAGTTCAATGCTTCCAAGCATGCGTCGTCTTGATTCTGAGCATGCGCAGGTTTTTGGTCCGATGCTTTTGCGTACTAACCATCGGGCCGGTCTGATCGTGTGTACGCGGCCTTACAGTGGTTGCCCAAAAGTCTGGGATAAATGGCTAAAGAAGACTCCACGGCATGCATATCTGACATTTCTTCTTAAGGCCCATACACACGATTGGACCTTTTGACAACAACGGTCCGTGTTTTATCGGACAATCCGACCACGTGTATGCTCCATCGGACAATTGTTGTCGGTTTTTCAACGGACAAATGTTCGCTGTGCATGCTCTCAAACTTTGCGGCAACAAATGTCTGATAATCCGATCGTGTGTACACAAGTCTATCGGACTAAAGTCCAAAGTAAAAACATACATGCTCAGAACCAATGCTAAACATCAGACAACAATAGCAGAAATTGCCCAAATGGTGGCGGTAAAGAGCTGAAAAACCACGTGATTTGGTGAAAGTTGGCTGAAAATGTTCTGCTTTCTGTATGCATACCAAGCTCACAGCCAATGCCCATTCTGACAAAAATCCACGGAAAAGCCAGATGTGTGTATGAGGCTTTGAGGGCTATGATTTTTCGACAGGTTCCTGCTATACCATTTTAGAAAATGAAGCGGCATGTGAGTGGGTTTGACCTGATGGATTTGTTACTCTTTGGTTTTCTTTGTTTGTTTTAACAATGTAGTTGTTGTTGTCTGCACGGTGCGCCAGTGGACCCCTTACGCTACCCCTGCATGGGTGGAATCTCTTGTACCTGCAAAATTCAATAAAAAAGATTTATATATATATATATATATTATGCACTATTTCTATCACAATTACAAATGAGTGCACCCAACTGTTCAATAACACATTTGTATTTGGAAGGATTCACTTTATTATTTAGTATTTTGCTCAGACAAAAAAAAAGCAATAATACTATTTAGGCAGGCCATACACGATTCGAATTTCCATCGAAAATCGCATACGAGCGTAAAATCGGCCGATTTTCGTATCATTAGTGTGCTTGTTCGACACGCGATTTTCGTACGACAGGCGAAATTTCAAAAACCAACATGTTGTTTTTTTTTCCGAAAAACGTCCAAAAATCGAATCGTTAATGGTAGAGTTGGACGATTTTTCCCAAGAAACATAACTGCACATGATCCGAAGAAAAAATGAACCGGAAGGAAAATATACCGAAAAAAACCCCGAAAGAATGTTCGGGTATATAAAGAAACAATGACTTTGATAAAGAAAAAACTGTAGTCCAAACGGAGGGTTGCCATAAGCCTCTCGTCTGCGCCGATAGCCTTTCTCATACAGAAGTCTTGTTTGGTGATATGTGGCCGAACATACGATAACAGCATCTCAAATGACTCCTGTGTCATACGTAAATAATTACCATAACCCTCAGGATTATTTTCCCTCAGATTTGTCAAAAGATTTACATGTGAGAATTTCTCACGCTGCAGGAGTCAGTTTCTGGACCACACTCTGCCCTTCCTCCTATTTCTTCTTTTTTCTTCTCCTCCTCCAAGGCTATTATTCCAATTACCATGGCTGCCATTTTCTGCTTTCTATTGTACCTCTTGAAAGGCATTTTAGACGAATGAACGACCGTGCGCTGCAATGAACGACTGCTCTTTTCGTATTTGGTGCGACCCGTCAGTAGGGGGTGTGTTTAACCACTTAAGACCCGGACCAATACGCTGGCAAATGACCCAAGGGGTTTTTGCGATTCGGCACTGCGTCGCTTTAACAGACAATTGCGCGGTCGTGCGACGTGGCTCCCAAACAAAATTCGCGTCCTTTTTTTCCCACAAATAGAGCTTTCTTTTGGTGGTATTTGATCGCCTCTGCGATTTTTATTTTTTGCGCTATATACAAAAATAGAGCGACATTTTTGAAAAAAAATCAATATTTTTTACTTTTTGTTATAATAAAAAACCAATAAACTAAATTTTAGTCAAACATTTAGGCCAAAATTTATTTAGCCACATGTCTTTAGTAAAAAAAAAATCGCATTAAAAAAAAATTAGCTACCTAGCGGGAACAGCGACACTAATACAGCGATCAGAAAAAAGATCGCTTAGTGACGCTGGCAATAGGGAGTGAAAGGGTTAACTAGGGCAGTGATCAAGGGGTTAAAACTTTATTGGGGGGGGTGGGGGGGCTACCCTGACACTAACACTGACTGACTGTCACACTGTTTGTCACACTGACACTAAATACAGTAATCATACATGTATGATTACTGCATTCAGTGACACTGTGACAGGGGGGAGGGGCGATCGCGGGGGTTAAATGTGTTTGTGTGTGTGTAAGTGTGCTGTTTGGTGCAGACTTACTTGGTGTGTGGTGATCTCTCCTCAGCGGCGCTTGAAACAAACGCCGAGGGAGAGATCACGTCGCTTCCTCCTTCCTGTGTTTACACAGGAGGAGGAAGTGACAGGGCGGGCGGGCGCGCGCATTGGCTGGGAGCGATCCGGAGGGGGCGGATGAAAATGGATAGCCGCCCCCACTTGTCGGATCGCTCCTGCAGCCGCGCGGACCGCCGCATGTACGGGGGGGGGGGTCAGATCGGACCCCCGATCCCCCCCAAGGCACCAACGTATATATACGTTGATGTGCCTGTCGGTGCCATTCTGCCGACGTAAATGTACATGCGGCGGTCCTTAAGTGGTTAAAAGGTCACAGAAGATTACATCACTTTCTCTATGGTATGAAAACATTGTGTTTTCTCGCTCGATTTTCGTACGTAATTGATGGTACACTCGCATGCTTTTGTGAGCGCCGCATTCGTTTATCGCTCGACGGCTCGTTCGAAATTCGAATCGTGTATGGCCTGCCTTAGTATCTATCTAGTTCCCTTTTTTACAAGCTCTTCTGGTTTAAACTGAAGTCATACTGAATAACTCTGTTACTGTGAAGTAGAAGTGGACACTACAGAGAAGCTTCATTGCTGGATCAAAGATCATGCTGTTATGTTCTGTAACAAAAGGTCATGGGTATCTGGTGAGTGCTGTTTACCATATGGGGCCAGATTCAGGTAGAGTTAGGCTGGAGTATCAGTGATACTCCAGCCTAACTGTCACTTTGAGCCGGCGTTTTTGTTTTCTGTAACCAGAAAACAAGAAACGCCGGGTTGGAGTTCCTATACGAGCGGCGTAATTGTATTACGCCGTCGTATCGGAACTTCAATTTTAAAAATGGCGCGCGGGGCATTCCCGCTGATTAACGCCGAGAATATGTTAATCAGCGGGAATCGGAAATTCACTATCGTATTCGGGCGCGACGCAGTGACTTTCCGACGTTTCCGTAAGAGATACGCGGCGTAAAGATAAAGCAGCCCCCTAGTGGAGTATCCTATGTTAAGTATGGCCGTCGTCATCGCGTCGCAAAAAAAATTATTTGAGTCGTTTGCGTAAAACGTCCGTGAATGGGGATTGACGTCATTGACGTTCACTGACAGAATTTGGAGCATGCGCACTGACAGTCGACGCATGCGCAGTACGTTCACCGCGGGATCGCGCATAGTTAACATAATACACGCCCCCTACCTGCCCAATATGAATTCCGCCGGCTCATTTTCGTTACGCCGCCGCAACTTTAGGAGCAAGTGCTTTGTGAATAACAGTACTTGCTCCTAAAGTTACGGCGGAGTAACGTAAATGAGAAACGTTACTCCAGAATAAAGAAGCGCCCATCTACCTGAATCTGGCCCATGGTATTTTGGAGTGTGAATCATGTTTGGAAGGGCACTATTGATGCTGATAGGAAGATTCACTTAATGAATATGTTTCTATATTAAAGCTTGCATATTTTTTATTTCTTTTTAAAAACATAGCGAATTGTGAATATGTGAAATGTTTTTTAATATCAAGTCACAACCTACAAATATACTGTATAAGACTGGTCCAGTAAAAGTATATATCAGAGATCTCATAAATCAAACATAGCATTCACCTTCACTAGACTTGAGTATAATAAAACAGTCTACAATGTCCAACCACCTAAAAAAGAGATTTATCTGCAATTACTATTGCCCTCTAGACACATTTTTGTAAATAACTTTCACTCTCCTAAACACAATCAGATTTCCTGAAATCAGATTTACCTTTCTTATACTTTCAGTAATAACATAGTTCTCAATACTGCATGTGCTTGGATATTGGTGCTAATTAATAATATGGTAACACTGACATTGAGTTTACTATTGCAGTGAAAAATGTATCTGGACACTGACATGTTCAGCAATGACACATTATTTTATCATATTCAAGAATTCCTTCTTGCCCATACCTGTTTTAAATCCAATTGCCAGCAGCTGTGAATGAAGAGTGCTCAATTTGTCCAGAAAAATACCTGTTTTATGCAACGTATAAAAATAAAGAATACCTTCTGGTGACAGGGTGTCTTTAACCACTTAAGGACCGGACCAATATGCTGCTAAATGACCCAAGGGGTTTTTACAATTCGGCACTGCGTCGCTTTAACAGACAATTGCGTGGTTGTGCAACGTGGCTCCCAAAGAAAATTTGCGTCCTTTTCTTCCCACAAATAGAGCTTTCGTTTTGGTGGTATTTGATCACCTCTGTGATTTTTATTTTTTGCGCTATATACAAAAATAGAGCGACATTTTTGTAAAAAAAACTATATTTTTTACTTTTTGTTATAAGAAAAATCAAATAAACTAAATTTTAGTCAAACACTTAGGCCAAAATGTATTCAGCCACATGTCTTTAGTAAAAAAAATCACAATAAAAAAAATAGCTACCTAGCGGGAACAGTGACACTAATACAGCAATCAGAAAAATGATCGCTAAGTGACACTGGCAATAGGGAGTGAAAGGGTTAACTAGGGCGGTGATCAAGGGGTTAAAACTTTATATGGGGGGGGGGTACGGGGCTACCCTGAACCTAACACTAACTGCCTGTCACACTAAAGCCCCGTACACACGGTCGGACATCCAACAAAACTTCCCTTGGATTTTTGTCCTAATTGATTTGTCCGATCACACCCATAGCATACACACGCTCTGACTTTTCTGCAAACTTTTCTAAAACTTTCCCATCATCACGTGGTTGTTCTGCTCTTTTCTGCTCTTTACTGCCACCCTTTGGTTAACTTCTGCTATTGTTGGTTGATTTTAACATTGGTTCTGAGCATGCGCATTTGTAATTTGTCCAAAAGTCCGATGGTTTGCTGTACACACGATCGGACTTTGCACCATCAGACTTTTGTTGCCTGAAAGTTGGTCCGTTCGCAGACCCAACTTTTTGTCCGATGAAAGCCAAAAAAGTTGGTCCGATGGAACGTACACACCGTCGGACAAATGCGAAAAGTGTCGGATTTTGATGTTGGTTGGGCAAAAGTCCGACCGTGTGTACGGGGCTTAACTGTCACACTGACACTAAATGCAGTGATCAGTACATATATGATCACTGCATTCAGTGACACTGTGACAGGGGGTAGGGGGATGATCGCAAGGGGTTAATGTGCCTATGTGTAGTGTGTGTCAGTGTAGTGTTGTGCAGACTTACTGTGCGATGTAATCTCTCCTCAGCGGCGGTTGAAAATACCGCAGAGAGCAGAAATTACATAATTTCCCCCTTCCTGTGTTTACACAGGAGGAGGAAGTGACACACAGGAGAGCGCGCGGATTGGCTGGGAGTGATCCGGCGGGGCGGACAAAAACTAATAGCTGCCCCCTCATCCCGGATAGCTCCCAGAGCCACGGGAACCGCCGCATGTACCGGGGAGGGGGGGGGTCCCGAACGGACCCCCGAACCACGTCTAGGCAGGGACGTACAGGTACGGCAATGTGCCTGTATGTGCCATTCTGCCGACGTAAATGTACATGCGGCGGTCCGCAAGTGGTAAAGAAAAAATAAATAAAAATCAAGGCGAGGGCTACAGGCAGGAACTCACAGTCCCTTAAAAGTAGTACATGTGGCCACTGATCCCAGCACCACTTCTTATGCAATGCTAGCCCACCTGGCTGCAGTTGCCTCTTTCACCAGATGTCCTGGCTGCCTCTACACCATCCCAACTGGCTGATGTTATGGAGATCTCTCAGGAAAGGTAGAAGACAGTGGATGTAAACCTGAATTGTTATTTTTATTTTTTTCTGTCACAATGTACAGTATACAATTTCCTATCATCTGTGCCCAGTCTTGCCACACAGAGTTAATCCAGCTCTGAGCAATCCTCTTTTATTGTTCAGTGAAATAGCAGTGATTTTTGTCCGCTAGCTGGGCGCCTTAACCCCCACTAGTGGACGAAAAAGGATTGCCGAAGAGCTTTGCTGCCCATTGATTTCAATGGCAGGGGCGGTTTAGGAGCGGTGTGTACACCACTTCCTCACCGCCCCAAAGATGCTGCTTGCACAACTTTTTTTCCTGTTCTGCAAGTGAACCGCTCCAGTGTGAAAGCACTTGGGCTGCAGAAGAGGCATTTTACGGGTGGGAAGGTGGCCTTACCGATCAGAAAATTGTTATAATTGGTTACAGCAAGTTTCTCTGCCTTTCCAAGTTTGTGACTCAGGCGGCATACACACGAGGGGATATGTCCGCTGAAAACGGTCCGATGGACCGTTTCAGCAGACATCTCCGCTCGTGTGTATGGGCTAGCGGACAGATTTCTCCACCCGACAGATTTCAAAGCAAGCTTTGAAATCTATCCGGTGGAATCTGTCCGCCCGACATGTCTGCTGGTTAGTACACTTACCAGCAGACATGTCGGCCCCCACCGCCGCCGCGCCGCGCCGCTGCCGAATGGATTCGGCGCATGCGCGGAAGTGTTTTACTTCCTGGTGCAGTGACGTGGCGGTGACGCGGCGGCGTCAACGTCACCGCCGCGTCACCGCACCGCCGGCGGGGAATTTGATCCGATGGTGTGTACACGCCATCGGATCAAACTCCCGATCGGACATATCCGATGGAAATGGTCCGCGGACCGTTTTCATCGGATATGTCCGATCGTGTGTACGCCGCCTGAGCACTCATGACAGAACTTGCATTTTCAGAATTTGTTCAGAAGTCGTAAATGATGATGTGCATGTTTCTTTTTAATGATACATTTTTATTATATTTAAAATACATGGATGTTTTGTAAACAGACACAATGTTCTCTCCTGAATGGGCAAAACCATCTTCATATTTTTAAAAAAGCTAATTAAGCAAAGTCTATTACTATCCAAGCAGCACACAGAGTAATTATGTGTAAAAGCCATGGTGTTAGGAAGGGTTCACAGTTTGGCTTTTTCATACTACAAACAGCGGGAAAAGAAAAATAACTTCAACCCCAAAAGCCATTTAAAAGATTTGCTTCATGTGTGAACCATTTACCCACAAGAATTAATAGTGGCAATCCCTCTAGGCAGTGACTACAGCGCTCCTATGTTACTGGTTTATGAAGAGGAGAGCTATTTCACTGTGATAACTGTTGTAGTTCTGTCCAACAAAGATTTAATGCAATTAATTTTACTAAGACATTTTATTGGTTGCATATTTATTGAGAAGTATATTTTTCTAAAATTGGTTCCATTGCACCAATTTAATCCTATGATCTGTTTTCTTGGATACACAGTGCTTCTTTTTATTTGAATTCCAGCATTTGGATTTACATAGAATTTTGAAAGGAATGATTCTGTAATCTGTTCAAGCAGTTTCCGATAAAAAAAAAAATAACATCCATCTCAGGTTTTATAAACTGTAATAAAACCAGCTTTATTTTCCTTAGGCTAATCCTTTTAATATTTGTGTTTGGGATTTAACAGTTGGGTTGTGAATTTGATTTGAATGTTTTCTGTACTTGCCATTGTGTTGTGTTTACCCAATAGTTTAGCCTCCAGAAAATTATAAGCTACATAAACAAGTAACAATGCAACAAAATAAAATAAACCATCATGAAAATGATCTGATTTTAAAGTGGTGTTTTCATAGCTGCAGGTACTGCTAGCTAAATGCAATATAGATATTGAATTTCTAGTCACATTGTAGATGATTTCTGTAATCAAATCTTAAAAAGTGGCCTAAAAATAAGACTTACATTAATGTATTTCAAGTTTTATGTTGGTATTCCATGTATTTGGACTTAGTTAATGACATACTAATAATTCAACAATGGGGTTGATTTACTAAAAACTGCAAAATATGGCACAGCCAATCAACTTCCAGGTTTTAATGTCAAAGCTTAAATGAACAAGCTGAAATTAGAAGCTGATTGGTTTATATACAGAGTTGCACTAGATTTTGCACTCTCCAGTTTTATTAAAATAACCCCAGAGTGAAAGCAATCGGAAACTATGGCCCAGATCCACAAAGCACTTAAGCCGGCGTTTCACGAGATGCGCGGCGTAAGTCTAAATATGCGCCTGCGTATCTATGCGTCGTATCCCCAAAACGATATACGCCTGAAATCTAGAATTTTTCGTCCGACGTAATTTCGATAGACCAGCGCATCGTGCGGGCAAAAATGCGCTGGACACACCATTAATTTGCTATGCAAATATGCAAATGAGGGAGATACGGCGATCTACAAAAGTAAGTTTATGCGGTGCAGGCTACGCACTGTGCGCATCAGCTGCACGTCCGGTCTAAAGTTAGTCCTTATAAAAGCAGGTTTAAAATTGGACAATCTGTCTACATGTCAGCTAAAGCAACACCGTTAGGGACGAGCTGAGCAGCGACACTTGCAGGACAACAATCTGTATGCCAACATGCCAGGGGCATCCTTGCTCATAGCTATACTACTGACTTTAGATGAGCGCAGAAGAAGGAGGGCACGGGAGAGGATATACCGCACACGCATAGACATCTTTGGCATAAGTGATTCTGAGGTATACCTGCAGGAGGAAATCACTAGCCCAACACAACACTCACATGCAGTGCAGCCACTGGTCAAGGTCCTGGCAACACTCCATTTAACTGGCCAGTGGCTCTTTTCAGCGTACAAGTGGAGTGGTGGCTGGGATGGCACAATCCTCCATGAGCAGATGTGTGCACCAGGTTATCCCTGCAATTCTCAGAAGCATGGCCAACCAAATCATCAAACCCACCCAGGAGGACCTGCGGCTGAAGGCAATGACAGATTTCTACAGAATTGCCAGATTCCCACGCACCGTGGGGGCCATTGATTGCACACATGTGGCGCTCCAGCCCCCCCGTGAGACAGAGCACATATACGCAATCGGAAGCATTGGCATTCCATCAATGTACAGGTGATAGTCGATGCCAAATGCCTCATATGGCACGTCCGTGCCAAACACCCCGGATCCAGCCATGACAGCTACATATACAATCATAGCCCCATCCCAACAGAATTCGAACAGAACATGTATGGGGACAGCTGGCTGGTTGGTGAGATTCTTTCGGATCCCCTGGCATGTCCGGGCCTCACCCCCCAAAGCATTTACCTCGTCGGCGATGTCCTGCAAAATCTGACACTTCCTGGCCGCGGGGTGTTTTGGCACTCTCTGGGCCGTGCAGGAATCGCCCATATTGGGTAATGGCCCTGATAATTATTTCCTTCTCCCGAAGGAAAATTTTAATTTTCTCTTCCTCTCACTCATGTTCAAACAACACTCTCCAAATCAGTCTCCAAAACACTCACCAAAAATCACTCTCCAAATCACTCTCCAAATCACTCTCCAAATCACTCTCCAAATCACTCTCCAAATCACTCTCCAAATCACTCTCCAAATCACTCTCCAAAACACTCTCCAAAACACTCTCCAAAACACTCTCCAAAACACTCTCCAAAACACTCTCCAAAACACTCTCCAAAACACTCTCCAAAACACTCTCCAAAACACTCTCCAAAACACTCTCCAAAACACTCTCCAAAAATCTCAAAGACACGTCATAAACCAACAAACACTAACAAACAACAGAACAAAAGTGCAGCAAGTTTGACAGTGCAGGAACTGCAGATTAGTCACAGCAGACAGCAGAATGGGCAGACAGTGCTGTATTTTATTGCTTGATGGGCATAGGTGTGCCGCGTGCGCAGCCTATTTCATGAGGCATGTGCTTTTCTTTGCAGGAAACGCAGGCATGGCGGCCCATTCAAATGAATGAGCTGCTGTGCCTGCCCAAATGTGGGCCGCCAAAACACATACATGTGAACCAGCCAGGCCCAAAATAAGCCCATGAAGCAGTTAAATACAGACAGTAATGCCATGTACTCTGAGGCCTTACTCAGCCTGGACTGCAGGTCTGGTCTGTGATTTAAAGAGTTCCTGTATTTTACACATGGCATGGCCTGGGGTCCCATGGTGCTAAAGCAGAATGGACAGACGGTGCTGTGACCCCATGCCATGCCATGTGTAAAATACAGGAACTTTTTAAAACACTGACCAGGCCTGCAGTGAATCATCAAATATTATAAAGACTTTGGGCACACTCTACAGAAAACTTCTATTTACAATATAGTTTAGCAAACAGTGACATACCTTAAGGAGCAGGAAGAAGTCAGTCTCGGGAAGATCAATCTGGGGATGCTAAAAAATCACATTATAATTAACTTTTATATACAAGCAGCACCCAGTGGCAGGAAGGGAGAAGTGTAAAGCAGTGGTCTATTTGCGCATCCCCAACACAGGTGATAAATCAATAAAACCTACCAAATATTAAAATAGGAGGGTTAAGGACCAGCGGGATGGCACCAGCTGGTTGCCCTCAAATCACACAGTGATAAACAAAGAAAAGTGTATATATATATATATATATATATATATATGAGTGAAAAAATATATAAGGACAAGGAAAAATCCCTGAAAAGGTGCTGCAATAAAAAAAAGGCTGGAATATACAGCCGTGAACGAATATAAATGCAAAAATAAAAGCGCAACCTCTAAAAAATATATATACCAAGAAAACTAATAAATTCAGAGTTCACTGAACAAGTTCATAAAGGTGAAAATATGCAGTCCATTTTTCTAAGATGCAAACAATTTTCAGGAAATAGTAGAATCAATTCTTCCATACATTGGTAAAACTTGAGTGTGCAGGAAACAATGGATGAAAAAGTTTGGGCGAAGTGCCCCCTTACCAGAAAAGATGGATCCCTATGACAGAGATCAAACAGGCATATGGTAAGGGTCTTTGAAAGCCAAGGAGTGCAGGGGAGGGAATCCTTCAGTCTTCAGACATCCCAAGGCTTGTTCTCACTTTATAAAAGAGTACTATTCACTGGCCCTCTATTGTTAGTACAACCCTGCGCTTTAGGAGTAACGTCCACAAAAAACTCTCAGCAAATTAGAATAAAAATGCACCACAATGTAAACCTTAAAAAGCAGCTGCTTAAAATATAAAAGTCACTTGTTAAAAACAGAAATATAAAAACCAGCTCGCACAGAGCTGATAAATAGTCCAAACCAGGGATAAAAAACCCTGGTTTGACGAGAAAGCTATGTGAGATGACCAGACCAGCAAGTATCAGTAGTATGTGCTCCAATCACCATAAAACATTCACCGCGTGGGGGGATATAGGGTCCCCTTCGGGGGAAACACTCACCAGAAGGTTTCTTTAAGACCGCATATCAGTATATATCGCCTTACTTTTCAGATAGTTGGAATGGCATATCACTCTCCTTTTTGATCACCGTTTTGGGATTTCACTCTCCAGGCATTAAATCCACAGATATATGAGGGAAGGAAACAGCCATATAGTGCAATATTGTTTTGAACAGTTTATTGTCACCCCAAAACATATATACACCAGTCCCCTCATAAAATATGCGTACCAGATAGAATGAATACTCAGGCAAAATGTATAATATTCTTGATGTTATGCAACTCTCACGGTTAGAAGTGGACCCCTGAAGAATGCCTAGGAGACTTTCCTGCAGCTTTCCTTCCTGGTTCCTCTCTCCTGTGGAGCGCAAACGTCACTTCCGGTTAGGGTGCTGGTTAGCACAGCTCTGACATTTCGTCTATTCAGACTTCCTCTAAGAGCATCTCACTTTAAGCTCATTAGCATTCTGCTCAGCTCCAAACGTTCTCCAAAGGGTCCCAGGAGTGAAGAGATCAATCAATGTAATTGAAGGAAGAAAAACTTCATAGCGTGATAAGTTTTAAAATAGGTTCATAAGAACTTCTTTAATAAAATTTTGTGGCAGAAAACAACAAAGTCATCCATCCGCATAGAAGTCTAATATCTGGTAGAGACATATCGTAAATGCAGTAGGTAGGGAAGCCTATCTGCTAATTACTAGTGGGTCTGATGTTTGGTTTCCAGCCGACACTAGTGTTTCACCTCAGAAGGTTTCAACAGGGAGAGGAAACAGTTTCTGAGGTGAAACACTAGTGTCGGCTGGAAACCAAACATCAGACCCACTAGTAATTAGCAGATAGGCTTCCCTACCTACTGCATTTACGATATGTCTCTACCAGATATTAGACTTCTATGCGGATGGATGACTTTGTTGTTTTCTGCCACAAAATTTTATTAAAGAAGTTCTTATGAACCTATTTTAAAACTTATCACGCTATGAAGTTTTTCTTCCTTCAATTACATTGATTGATCTCTTCACTCCTGGGACCCTTTGGAGAACGTTTGGAGCTGAGCAGAATGCTAATGAGCTTAAAGTGAGAACAAGCCTTGGGATGTCTGAAGACTGAAGGATTCCCTCCCCTGCACTCCTTGGCTTTCAAAGACCCTTACCATATGCCTGTTTGATCTCTGTCATAGGGATCCATCTTTTCTGGTAAGGGGGCACTTCGCCCAAACTTTTTCATCCATTGTTTCCTGCACACTCAAGTTTTACCAATGTATAGAAGAATTGATTCTACTATTTCCTGAAAATTGTTTGCATCTTAGAAAAATGGACTGCATATTTTCACCTTTATGAACTTGTTCAGTGAACTCTGAATTTATTAGTTTTTCTTGGTATATATATTTTTTGGAGATTGCGCTTTTATTTTTGCATTTATATAGGAAGGGAGAAGTGCACGTCCAAAGGGAAGCCAGGGGTGCTGTACATTTTAAAACACTGGGAAGGGAAGCAGTACTGTATGCCGCTGATGATTTTCAGCGCTGATTTGTGGGCAGCACAGGGGCTTAACGGGCAGCTCTGCTTTGGGCCCCAGACAGTGACAGGGCCCTGGGCAGCTTCCCCTGTTTGCCCTATGGTAAAGATGGCCTTGACTACATGTTCCCTAGGGCAGTACCCGGGTATCCATACACTTTTTACGACAATAACTTGCATATAAGCCTTTAAAATAAGCACTTTTGATTTTTCCCATAGACTTTAATAGGGTTCGCATGTTCACAAGCACTTTTTGTCTGTTCGTATGTTCTGATGCAAACCGAACCGGGGTGTGTTCGGGCCCATCCCTATAGATGTTGATATATTTAAATCAATTCTATGTTGAGGAACATCATAGACACAGCTTTTCACAGATTGGTGAACCTCTGCTCATCTTTATTTCTGAGATGCTCTGGCTCTCTAAGATGCTCTTTTTTTATAGCCATTCATGTTACTGACTTGTTGATACTTAATGAGTTGCAAAATGTTCTCCCAGACCTTCCTTGTTAGTACCACCAGCTGTATGTTGCCCTGTTCCACATGCAGTGCAGCCACTGGTCAAGGTCATGGCAACACTCCATGTCCTTGCCAGTGGCTCTTTTCAGCGTACAAGTGGAGTGGTGGCTGGGATGTCACAATCCTCCATGAGCAGATGTGTGCACCAGGTTGTCCCTGCAATCCTCAGACGCATGGCCAACCAAATCATCAAACCCACCACTGAGGACCTGCGGCTGAAGGCAATGACAGATTTCTACAGAATTGCCAGATTCCCACGCACCATCGGGGCCATTGATTGCACACATGTGGCACTCCAGCCCCCCCAGGAGACAGAGCACATGTACCGCAATCGGAAGCATTGGCACTCCATCAACGTACAGGTGATAGTCGATGCCCAAGGCTCCATATGGCACGTCCGTGCAAAACACCCAGGGTCCAGCCATGACAGCTACATATAAAATCAATGCCACATCCGAATGGAATTCGTTTAGAACGTGTATGGGGACACCTGGCTGGTTGGTGAGTGACATGGGTGGCAGGCATGACTATCCCCTCCCATGATGCACACATCACAAGGGGCACATGCATGACTAACATCCTCCTGTCTTTTCCCTTACAGGTGACTCTGCATATCCACTGGGACCCCATCTCATGACTCCTATCCGGAACCCCCAAACCCCAGGAGAGGAAAGATACAATCAAGCACATGCCCAAACACGAGCAGTGGTGGAGCGCACCTTTGGCCTCCTGAAGTCACGTTTCCGATGCCTGGATAAGTCTGGGGGGACCCTCTTGTATTCCCCAAACTTCGTGTGCCATATCATTGGTGCATGTTGCATGCTGCACAACTTCGCAGTAAGAAAGGGCCTGCAGATTGACCTACGTGATGACCTGACCCCTGAACCAGACAATCCCCCCCTAACCGAGGCTACCCCGTCTTCTGAGGGAAGAGCAGCCAGGAGACAACTCACATTGGGCATCTTTGCACGTTAAACACGCACATTAATCATGGCACAATGAGAATGCATGCATGCACACCACTGTGGTCCCTAGCACACACACCCCACATCCACATCAAATTGGATTGGCACCAGTCCACCATGCAGGACTTGTGAGCAGCAACGCCACGCCAAAGCTTCAATTATGTCACTGTACATTCATACACCATTCACACGGACCTGGGAATCACTTCTCCCTGGTCCTGGGGAACCCTTCTCCACCAAAATTGAGGGTGACACCCCTTTTCCGGCAGGAATGTCACCCCACATTCAAACAGCATTCACAACCCAAAAAAAAAAAATTACCAGCAAAATCAAAAATGTTCCAGCAAAAAAAAAAATAAAAAAAAATAAAAAAAGGGGAAAAAAAAATGAGTGCCCTTTACGTGAGCCACGCCTGGGGCGCCCCCGGCCATGGCCCCGGCTCCTCAGGGGAGACTCATGGTGGAGGGGTAAAACCGGGGAAGGAGGAGCAGCCCCTGATCTCTGCCCACCTGACGGCCTGCCCTCCAAGGCCACGGCTATTCTGTCCAGGGCAGCACCAAGTGTTGCCGTGTTGGCCTGGATAGCCTGGGTGAGGGCCCTCACATCCTGCCCAATGCCTGCTAATGTAGTCTGCAGGTCGTTTAGGCAGTTTGTGAAAGCCCAGGAGTGGGAGTCCAGGTTCCCCAGCGTATCCTTGATGGAGGACAGGCTCTCCTCCATCCGCACCAATGTCTGGCTGACCTGTCCCAGATGGCGGGTCTGAAGGGCCTGGTCCCTTCTCAGAGTGGCGGGCAGGAGATCGGCCACCCCCCTGGTGTTCCGGGACGAAATCCTGCCTCCAGCTGATGCTTATGGCCAGGGAGAAGGGGAGGCCCTTGGGAGGGGAGCCATGTTGGGGGAGGAGGGGGGCTCTCCCTTAGGGAGGGCTGCCTGCTGCCAGCCAGAGGGGAAGAGTCCTCAAAAACCAAACGTCCAGTGCCTGACATGAACTCCTCCTCCTCATGATTCTCCTTCTCCTCTTGAACCTCCTCCGCGGACTCCGGCCTTGTTGGGGGGGCCTCATTAGGCTGCTGTCCTGGGGATGGTGCGGTCAGGCCAGATGGCCCTGCACCCTCCTGCACATCTGTGGAAGACACAAAACATTCACAGGTTGGAGGATCCACACACTTGCCACATATTCCCTTTCACCCCCTCCCCCACACATGCTACACACCTGATATTAAAAAAAATACTTACCTGGCACCACGGGCTCCGGACTTGAGTCAAAGCCGGGCAGGCCCTCAACTTCATGCCGATGAAAGGTCAGGGCCACCGCACGCTCCTCCGCTGTCAGCCTAATACGGCATGGTGGGCCCCCCCCTGTGCCCCTGGCATGGACATGCATTCTGGCCAACTTCTGTTTGACCAGACGCCGGAGGTCATTCATTTTTTTGTCAATCCCAGACCGGGTCCGTGTCTCCCTCTCCCCCGCTGAATTGACCTGCTCAGTGATGAGGTCCAAAATCTCCCTCCTCCTGGCCGGGGTGGTGTTGGCACTGTCTGGGCCGTGGAGGAAACGCCCATAATCGCTAATGGCCCGGGCAAGAATTCTTTTTTCCCCCACAGTAAAATTGAGCTTTCGCTTTCTCTGAATGAATGAATGAATGAATGAAAACTTATATAGCGCAGCACATGCGAACTGAATCGCCTCTGGGCGCTTGTTGTTCCTGTCTCCTTTGATATCAAAAGAGATGAGTCTTGACCTTTTTCCTGAATGCTAGGTGGTTCTCCTCCAACCGAATACTGATTGGTAAAGCGTTCCATAGTCTGGGACCTTGGATCGCGAATCTTCTATCTCCTTTGGACTTGTAGTTGGCTTTCGGAACCTGGAGCAGGTTTTGATTGGTGGATCGCAAAATGCGATTGGAATTATGAGCTTTTATTTTTTCGCATAAATAATGGGGGGCATTTCCATGGACACATCTATGCGTAAGACAGAGAGCTTTAAAAGCAATCCTGTCTTTAACTGGTAACCAGTGAAGGGCTCTCAGAGAAGGTGAGATGGATTCCCAGGGTTTTTTCCCGGTCACAAGTCTGGCGGCCGTATTCTGAACGACTTGCAGACGAGCGATTTGGTACTTGGGGAGTCCGAGGTAAAGGGCATTTGCATAATCCAGTCTGGAGTTAACAATTGCTCCCACCACGACCGCCAAATCTTCTTTGGGGATGAAAGGGGTAAGTCTGCGTAGTAGGCGCAGCAGATGGTGAGATCCGCTGACTACTGACCCTATTTGTGCGTCCATTGTCATAAAGGAGTCAAAAATGACCCCGAGACTTTTGACTTTGGCGCTAGGGGTGATGATTTTGCCCAGAATAGGCGGGGGTGTCCATGCTGTTGAAGGTTGATTCCTGCGCTTGGCGTGAAACAGAAGAAGTTCTGTTTTCGCTCCGTTGAGTTTAAGATAACTCTTTGTCATCCAGTCCTCTATCAAAGAGAGGCATGTCTCTAGATTGAGGTGATGATCCTTTCTGTTGCAAATGCGTAAATACAGTTGCGTGTCGTCTGCATATGAGTGATAGAGCAGTTTTTGGCTGCTGATAATCTCAAAAAGAGGACGAAGATATATGTTAAACAGCACTGGTGACAGAGGCGATCCTTGAGGGACTCCGCATGATACTGTGCGTTTTTCAGACGTAAAAGGTCCTAACTTCACTGTTTGCGATCGGTTTTCCAGAAAAGAGGAGAACCAAGATAAATCGCCTTCTGCGACTCTGGCTACTTCAGCAAGCCGAGTCAGTAACAGTTTGTGGTCTACAGTGTCGAAAGCTGCGCTTAGGTCCAACAGAACTAGAAGACAAGATTCTCCTTCGTCTGCGGCCTCGAGAACATCGTCCCATATTTTGAGCAATGCGGTTTCAGTCCCGTGTCCGGGACGGAACCCTGATTGCAATGGGTCAAGTAGCTTGTGGGTATCCAGATGCTGTTGCAGCTGCTGTACCACTACTTTTTCCATTACCTTTGAGAGTACATTGAGGCTTGTTATGGGATGGCGGTGAAGTGGGTCCTTTGGATCCAGATTGGGTTTCTTCAGGATGGGTTGGATTATACCCTCTTTCAACTGTGAGGGCACTATGCCCTCCAAGAAAGACTGGTTGATAAGCTGCGTGATGGGAGGAGCCAGGATGTAGGCGCATTCCTTCAGCAGTTTTGTGGGGATAATGTCATTTGGCGCTGTACTATTGCGCAGTGTACAAATTACATTCTTAGTGGTCTCGATGGAGATGGGTTCCAGGGTGAACTTACCTGATATAGGGGAATTACTATGGGTGTTGTGTGAGCGGCTGCAGGGGGGATTGAGGGGGGAATTGTTTTGCTGAATGCTTTCACGGATTGCCTCGATTTTATTAATGAAGCAATCCGATAGTTCATTGCAAAAATCTTGTGTGTCTGTATTGGGGGCTTCAATACATCCTGGTTTCATGGTCTGAGTGACCATCTTAAAGAGTTTGCGGGGGCGATTTAAGGCGCTGTTGATAGCCTCCGAAAAATAATTTTTCTTAGCTTGGAAAATTTCTTTGCGATATTTTCTTGTGGTCGCCTTGTAGATGGATAGGTTTAGCTCTGAAGAACATCTTTTCCAGGCAGATTCTGCCCTTCTGCGTTCTTGCTTCAGTAACGACAGCTGGTTGTTAAACCAACTGCGTTTGTTTTTTTGGATGCAGGTTTTACGTTTCGGCGCTACCAAGTCAGCTGACTGTAGCATGGCCGAATTTATGGCATCCAGTGTTTCAACGGCCGTTTGATGCGGCTGAGTTGTTTCTATTTTTTTCCTTAAAGTGGTTTTGAAGAGTTCCGAGTGGAGCTTCTTCTGACATCTAGTCCAGTGAGTTGTCACTGGATTTGATGTTTTTGTTGCGGGGGGGATGGTGGAAATAATGAATTTAATTGCATGGTGGTCTGTCCATGGCAACCTTTCATTTTCCAAAATTTTTATTTCCAGATCTTGTCTGAAAATAAGATCAAGTGTGTGACCTGAAGCATGTGTGGGCCCACATACTAATTGCTGTAACCCTAAATCTTCCAGGTGGTTAATACAGGCATCGGCAACGGGGTCTTGTGAGGAATTGGCCCAGAGATTAAAATCCCCGAGCAGCAAAAGATGTTTGCTGTTGAGGGTGTAAGTGGAGAAGAAATCCGTCCATGATGATAGCAGCTGCGATTTTGGGCCAGGTGGCCTATAGCAGAGCAGAATGTGGATGGTCTCCTTTGAATTTGTCTGTAGTTGCAGAGTAAGGGTTTCCATGAATGGAAGAGGATTTTGGAGGACTGGTTTAGTGATCGCAAGGTGAGTCTTGTAGATCACCGCCAGTCCTCCTCCTCTTTGCCCTATTCTGTTTTCCGTTATGATACGGTAGTTTTCTGGCACCAGTTCACCTAGAATGGTGTTACAGTCGGCTGCAAGCCTGCTCTCTGTAATGAAGAGGCAGTCTAGATCGTGTTGTAGAATGAAATCATGGATTTCAAGTCTGTGTTTTACTGCCGATCTTGTGTTGATCAAAGCACATGAAATGTGCTTGGGCTGGGGTAAACGGCTAAAATTTTTGACAGTCGATCGTCGATCGATCTTCAAAAGTTGCTCAATTCTTAGGGTCTTTTTGGTGATGGCTGGCAGTATTGCAGCGAAACTCCTCAGATCCCAAATGGTTTCTGCAGAGTACCGCAGACAAGCCATGGTCGCCATTCACCGGGGGTGAAGTAGTTTTTTTTTGGTGGCGATGGAGAGAGGATTCGGTGAATCCTCCCGGCTTTGGTCCAGAGGAAGGCAAAAAACCCCTAGCCGTGCTATGCCAATTTGCTTTGGTAGGGGAAAAAATTCCTTCCTGATCCCTGAACGGCGATCGGGCAGAACCCCTGGATCAAGTACTGTTAAGTTGTAAGAAAAAAAAGGGGGGGTGAGAGCTGTCACTGCTGCTGGGGCGTATCAAGATGGCCGCCGACCAGGAGCAGGACATGGGACCCAGGCTGGTGTGTAGCCAGCTGGGTGGATTGGTGAGCAGGGGGGGGGGACTGGTTGTTGAAACAGGGGAGGGTGAGTCCTGTAGGGGCTGGGGGTGAACTTCTGGGAACGTTTCAGGTGATGTTTTTGGCCGAGAGTGCGGCGCGCCGCTAGGCCGCGGATGAAGCCGCGGCCTTTCCTAAGATGCGGCGGCCGCAAATCAGCTGTGGCTGGCGCGGTTCAGGGGAGAAGACGGGGAGTGTCAAGAACCGCACTAGAGATGGCGGAAATTGCAGCGGGGAGGTGGCGAAGGGATGCCTCGAGTGGTGATGGTGGTGATGGTGGTGTGGGGGCAGAGGGAGGAAAGAAAAAGGAGCCGACGGGGATAGGTGGTTGCTGCGGCTTGTCCTGAAAAGGACGGCCGCCCGTGATCCCAGTGGATGGCTCTTACCTGATGAGCTTCCCTGGAGTGAAGAGGGGAGCCAGGGGAAGCTGGGGAGCCGGTGGACGGACACTGCCTAGCTGAAACTAGTCCTGGGGGGAGAGCCGAAGCTGCAGGATGGAGTCACTGGAGGTCAGGTGAGAGGAGCTCATAGGCACACGTCCGTCTGCTAGACCAATGTGCCTACTGACTGTCTACAGGACTCAATGAACACTGCTGACACCTGTCATACTTCCAAAAAAAATCACTCCCAGTCAACAAAAATCTGTCACAAAAACAAGCACAACCAATCAAGCAAGAACACACACAAAGAGAAAACTAACACCCAAAAAATCACACAAGCACTCAGCAAGAATCAGTCACAAAAACAAACAGCCAAAAATCAGCAAGAAAACAAACGAACAGAAATATATCAAACAGACAGTCTCTCAAACACTTATCAAAAAACACTTTCAAAGATCTACTAACAAACACTTGATCACACAGAACACTAATCTGACAACTACAAAACACAACGCAACGAACAACAGGACAAAAGCACTTGGTTAAATGGGAAGGGACAAAGGGATGTACTTTTGCAATGCAAGTGCGTTTGTCTCTGTCTATTTATGCTGTTTGCGTAGTTCACAACGTTGCCCTAGTCCATTTCCAATTTCACTGATTGCGCCGCTCCCGAGTTGTAAGCATGCGCACATCGGAGCTGACCATGGTCTCCTTCAAGCGCGCATGCGCGAGCCGGCCGGCCCTTCATTTGCATGGGGTCACGGCTCATTTCAATGTAACACGCCCACGTCCTTTCCAATTTGTATTACTCCGCCTTACGCCTCTGAAATAACGTTACGCATGCGCAATTTTCTGCGCAAAAGCTACGAGAATAGGGTGATTACGCGACAAAATTGCGCAAGTCTAACGTAAAGGCGGTGCGCTACGCCGGTCCAATAATGCGCAGATGTACGTGAATCTGGGCCCTAGTCTTTTTACCAGACAAGAAACAGGAAGTGGGTTGTATAAGGTATTTACTGACAGGAAAAAAAATGTTTTACTATCCAAAGTTAAAACAACAAGGGCAGAAGATTTAATAGATGGAAAGATGAAAAATGACTGAAGGTCACGACTCAAATATACATAACTTCGATCAGAAAAATACACTAACTATGTTTTAAACAAAAAAGTACCTAACCCTATATATCATTCACATTTATTAGCCTCATCCTCAGCGAAACTGGTATTGGATTGCATGAACTTTCTCCTGGACATCACATGACCCAAGTTTTTGAGAGTACATGTATTCAATGTAAATAAAACAAAAATGACCTTATGATGGATAGGATTATAATTATAATACAGCACTGTTGCATTAGCGACTGGCAATTACTTTTCAGTCTATTTATATGGAAGGTGGAAAAGGCTTTTGTTGCTGTTGCTGGAGCTGCTATCATTGACTGTAAGGCTGGGTTCACACTTGTGCAGTGCATATTTCAACTCTGTAATCTCTGCAGATAGATAAGAGAAGTGTTCAGCAGATTAGCTCCTTTTTGCTGCGAATTTGGAGACCTGGGAGAAGTTCCGGGTGAGAGGAGAGTGGGGGAGAAGTGTATTGAGCTGAATGAGAGAAATTCCTGAAGAGAACTGAACACATCTGCGAATCAGCTGCGTACCCATAGAAGATAATGGGACTGAATTTGCACCTGAGCCGCACCGCAAGGCATAAAATCTGCAATGCGCAGTGCGAATGCATCGCACATATGTGAACCAGCCTCATTGAAAACAATGTATTTAGAAATGTTCTGCGCATTAAATGCGGTTTAAGCCGCAACCAATTCGCATAGGTGTGAACCCAGCCTAATAGGAAGGTGGAGCAAGGGTGGCAGGGCCGGCCTTAGGTGTTCAGGCGCCATGTGCGAGCTAATCCTGTGGCGCCCCCCTCCCATCTTCACCCCTCGCCCCCTGGTCACCTAAACATACACAAAGAGGAAAAAAATATTTGTAACAAATAATTTGTTTTAATTTAACTTTACATTACACAGCACCCTGCATCTCGGGACCCCTTTACATTACACAGCCCCCTGCACCCCTTTAAATTACACAGCACCCTGCATCTCTGGACCCCTTTACATTACACAGCACCCTGCATCCCCTTTACATTACACAGCACCATGTGCCTCTAGACCCCTTTACATTACACAGCACCCTGCACCTCTGGGTCCCTTTACATTACACAGCACTCTGCATCTCTGAATCCCTTTACATTACACAGCCCCCTGCACCCCTTTACATTACACAGCACCCTGCATCACTGGACCCCTTTACATTACACAGCCCCCTGCACCCCTTTACATTACACAGCACCCTGCATCACTGGACCCCTTTACATTACACAGAACCCTGAAGCTCTGGACCCCCTGCATGTTACACAGACCCCCCTTCAGTGTATCCACCCCTTCAATCCAGACACCCCCGTTTAGTGCAGACCCCCCTTCAGTGTAGCCCCCCATTCAGAGTAGCCCCCCGTTCAGTGTCGCCTCCCTCTGTTCAGTGTAGCCCTCCTTGTTCAGTGTAGCCTCTCTCGTTCAGTGTAGCCCCCTCATTCAGTGCAGGCCCCCCATTCAGTGCAGCCCCCTTCAGAGTAGCCCCCCGTTCAGAGTTGCCCCCCGTTCAGTGTCGCCTCCCCCATTCAGTGTTGCTTCCCCCCATTCAGTGTAGCCCCCCTCGTTCAGTGCAGCCCCCCTTCAGTGTAGCCCCCTTGCTCAGTGTAGCCCCCTGTTCAGTGCAGCCCCCCCTTCAGTACCTCATATCAGCTCGGTGCCACATGCACAGCAGGTCCCCTCCCCCTGTTTACACATAAACAGAGAGGAGGAGGAGGTGGCTTCACTTAGCTGTGCTTGTGTGACATCCGGGATCGCACAGACAGGCAGCCCGTGGCCGCAAGAGGAGGGGATGGTAGGTGCAGCGGTTTCACCCTGCACCCCCCACACACCCCCTCCCCCTCGCCACTGTAGCTAGCTCCCCTCTCCCTGCCTGTGCCAGTGTGCCGCTGCCTAAACCCGCAGTGCTGCCACTGTGGAGGGGGGTGCCGGTCTGACACCCCGCCAGTGTGTGATACCCGGGGGCGGCTCGCCCCCCCTTAGTACGCCTCTGGATGGCCACATGGTGCTCCTGTTGCCCATGGCGCCCTGTGTGGCCGCACAGCTCGCACACCCAAAGGCTGGCTCTGAAGGGTGGTACGACTTTTTGCTCATTGCTGGGATGCCTTTGTGTGTGGGTCAGTGTTGCCAACTGTACATATTTTTATGGACAGTTCCTAAAAATGGGCACTTTTTTCCCCCATTCGTAAATGTCCGTGGTTGCCGGAATGTGCCAGTAAAAATAGCCAAGATCGGTTCGGCTTAGAACTGTGCATGGAGATTGGAGGCAGAGGGTGATTGGAGACAGGGGGTGATGGAGGCAGGGGAGATTGGAGATAGGGGTGTTAGTGGCAGGGGGTGATTGGAGGCAGGAGGTGTTGGTGGCACTGCAGAGGGGGATGGTGGCACCACAGAGGTTGGGGGATGGAGACAGGGGTTGTTGGTGGCACCACAGAGGCAGAGGGAGATTGGAGGCAGGGGGAGATTGTGGCACCGCAGAGGGCGGTGAAGGCAGGGGTTGTGTTGGTGGCAGGGGGGGATGGCGGCAGGGGGTGATGTGACTAAAGAATTTGCCATTATATCGAAAATAACAAAAATATGTTTTTTTACCTTAATATCTACCTTAAATCACATTGCTATTTGCCTAGCGTACTTGTTTGTAGCCTAAATACTGAAATGTGCACTTAAAAATTTAATTTATTAACTTTTGTGACATGCCAGTAAAAACGTGGCTGCGCCAGTAAATTTTCAGGTGTTGTGCCAGTAAATTTCAATCTGGTAGGTTGGCAAGCCTTAGGATGTGAGGGTGTAGTCCTAGCAGGAGTGTGCAAGCAAAGGTATCCCTGTCAGAACTGGTGCAGAGAAGTAAGCACCTTTTAATGGGAGACCGGCAGAAGAGATTGAATAAAATCCTAAAACGACAATAAAGGCAGCTCTATGACACGTAAGATTAGGCATTAGGGTTATTGTTATTAATGAGAAACATAATTTTTTAAATAAAAAGGAGGGTTTAATATCACTTTAAACAATGCTAGAAAAGGCCAGTTGTTTGCAGAACTTGAATGAGTCACAAAAGCAGTGGCTGATCCCATATCAAATAGCTCAGTAGAGGGAATGAAAGTGCAACCAGAGTCTAAACAAATTAGCATAAGTTAGATGTTTTTGTCAGAAGAGATTCCAAGAAGGGAAAGTGGTGCCAAGATAACATAACTTCAGCACATTAGCACAGGAGTCACAATATCATTGGCCATGACTGTAGAGAGAAAACACTG
Organism: Rana kukunoris; assembly: GCA_029574335.1. Classification (NCBI taxonomy): domain Eukaryota; kingdom Metazoa; phylum Chordata; class Amphibia; order Anura; family Ranidae; genus Rana; species Rana kukunoris. The sequence continues at coordinate 232,317,820 of CM056049.1, read as the reverse complement.
GTCTGGAAGAGCTTTCAGGAGAATCTGGCATCAAGAACTTGGCATCTATGGAGCAGTGACAGTAAGTGTGGGTCTGTCAGTGTTAGAGGAGAGCAGACTAGGTGGTAAGTCTGTTATAACATACTAGCACATTACAGAAAATCTCCCCCAATAGCTGTCAAATTTATTTCTGCTTTAATCAGACAAAGTGAACTGCAAATGTTGTCAAGTGTGCTGTCTGTGGACATATTTTAAAATTGTTAAGCTGGCTGTTTTAAATAATTTTGAGATAGTGATGAGGACCCTCTTAATAGAAGACAAAATGAAAAGTCTTGCAACAGCATACAGTATAAGTCACTGTGAGAGGCTTGGGTCTATAAGTGTGGTAGAGGACCGACAATCATTGTCAACAACTGACTGCATGTTTGAGGGATAGCCAAATGTTTAAAGCCAAAGTGGGTAATCTGTCTAGTTTAATGTCATAATCAGAATATCAAGCAGAAATTATACTGGATAAACCTACTCAGACCACCAGACTATGATATAGATAGACCTGACAGCCAACCTTGAAGAAAGGTCAGCTAACACACCCTCTGGACACATTAAGATGACATGTACGGACATTTCTATGCCCTCTTGAATGCACAAATGCACACTACATTATTGGTGTGTCCATTGGACATGGAAGATCCCAGAATAGGATACAGAGTCAATGCAATTGGCTCTGTACCATGTGGTCGCTATGACCAACCTCAAATATAAATAAAGGCTGAATTTTGCAGCCTATACTTTTTTTTCTCTCACAGACTGATTGACTGTGAGAGGAAACGGACTGTATAGTTTCATCAGATCAGTACAAGTCAGCCATAGTGTCCCTGATCCCTTTCACACCAGTACAGAGTCACCAGACCAGTGTAAGACAGCCACAGTGTCCCTGATAATGTAATAAAGAGAATCCGCGCTAAGGATGAGTTAGAAAAGAGCTGCTGCCTCCCTGAAAGATCTCAATAAAGAGGCTTGTGTGATGGTGGAATAAGAAAAGGGTAGATGGCGCTGCTGTGGCAATCCGGGGATCAAAGAAAATAAAGGGAAATAAAGGCAGTGTAGGTTCCCAAGGACAAACGTGTCTGTGTGGGGTGACCTATGATAGGGCTATGTCCAATGGTGTGTGGACTCCCTATAAACACACTCTAAAATGGAAAAAAGGGGTGTGTTGAGGTAACCCTTATAATGGTAAAAAATGTGCCACAAAAAGTGACTAAGCCTGGGCCACCAACCTCCATTGGTTTCCAGGTATCATACAATGGTGATAGAAGAAAATATATATAAATGTTTAAAGTGTTCTCAGTGAATGAAAAGGATCCTGTACAGGCCAGCCGATATCTGGATGTGATACCCCCTGTGGGTGTACACTTGGGTAACAATAAATAAGGTGAGGTGATACCTAGTGTAATATGACAAGAAGGCTTATATAAGTGCAAACATGTGAAAAAAATATTAAAATACAAATTGTCCTCATTCCATAGGGAAAGAAAAAAAGATAACAAATCTGGAGATGATTAAGCTAGTATGTCCCGCAACTCCAGAGTGATCTAATGTTAAGACCATGTGGGTAAATCAAGTGATCAAAGTTTGCTGATGCAATCACAGGTACATCTCTATACAAACGATGATAAAGTAATGTGATTCAGTGCCTGTCCTACACAATCCAAGAATTAGAGTGACTGTGGTGCTTCCCTCATAGGTCCCCACTCACCAGATGTAGCTACCCCAGATGGGGTGAAAGGCAGTTGGTGATGGTACCTCGCTTCCTCCCGGTGCACGTTGCCTTCTGTTGGGTTCCAGCCGATGTCAGTCCTCCGTGCGGCTCCTTAGGGGTTAAGAAACTCCCTCTGCTGGCGTATGTGTAGTGTGTCACTCGGGTAAAAAAAAAAAATGATAACCACATAGTGTAGTAGGCATAAAAAGCTTCCAAGGGTTAATTTATTAAAGTAAAAATAAAAAATAAATATATATAAAACAGCTGATGGTCCCAGAAAAGACTCAGTTACCAATCAGAAAATAAAATAAAAGCAAAGAAATTTAAAGCAAGGCTCGCCGACTGTCAAAAGATGGCCAGGAATGCTGACGGCTGAGACGCCGGTGAGCTCCTCCACAGTCCTCTGTGCCGGCTAGGACGTATGCGTGCGTGCTTGTGTATAGGTCAACTGACACGTTTCGTCATGTGACTTTCTCAAATGTGATGTAAGCATAGCGCAGCGGCATGTGTGTCCCTCCTCCTAAGAGTGTGGTTTGGTTAGAATGGGCAATAAGTTTGATGGTTCTCGTCAATATGGGTAACCCTCCCTCTATTAACCCTTGATGGTGCCAAAAGAGGAGTAGGTTGATCGCATGCTGCTGAGTGAGGCAATAAAATCATTGGCAGATACAAATAGAATTAGAAAATAAAAATAAAAACGAGCAGCAAAATACTAGATGGGGGCCACTTATAAAGGAATACAATTTGTTCTTATGAGATGAGGGTATACGGTGACTGAAAATGTTATACCTCAATATGGGGTATCACTTCAAAAAATGTGTGCAAAGAAATTGATAATAAGTGAGCATGTGCAGAAATATAGTTAAGGAGTAAGTATGTCAGATAGCATGTTCCGTCCATACTGTGTTTAAACTTGTAAATATATAGGCCCCGCTGGAAATGGTTGGCTGTAGTATATGCCTGAGAGGGCGGTGTTTAGATTACTGCAGCATAAAGAGACCAGAAGGTATATTATGATCCATTGTCTGAAGGGGTGTATACAATATAGGTGCAGATAGTTATAGGCAAGGAAATAATATATATGTATGCAATAGGGATGCAAATATTGGGTAATAACCCATAGTACAAGAGCCGGCATCTATCCATGATAAAGTCTGCAATCATACATGAGGACTAAAATAAATGTGATATGTCGTAGTGCATAAAGGACCCTGACACAATCGCCCATTTTTTAAAAGATGTGGGTGGCTAGTGCCCAGGGAAATGAACAGGAATGTTCAATGCCCCAAATGGCTGTAAAAACTAGGTGAGTGATAGGGGTGCATAGAACGTGGTTAGTCATAGATTCATAGATCCCTCACTATGGGGGTATCCGTATAAGGAGAGTGTATGTTTTTATGTCAAGTTGATCAATGAAATGTATTGATTAGATAAGCCTACCCCCTTTAATGACTTCATGATAATGGTACATTAGTGGAAAGTCCATATATGAACAGTGCACCAAGTCATAATAGGATCTACCCAATGGTAGTTTGATGACTTATAAGGGGAAAAAAAGCCTGAGAAGGTGACATCATAATAGAGGTACATTAGTGGAGAGTCCATATATGAACAGTGCACCAAGAAATAATAGGATCTACCCAATGGTAGTTTAATGGGATACACCCAGGGTTGGTATATTGGCTCCAAAAGCACACTACATTATTGTTGTGTCCATTGGACATGGAAGATCCCAGAATAGGGTACAGAGTCAATGAAATTGGCTCTGTTCCATGTGGTCGCTATGACCAACCTCAAATATAAATAAAGGCTGAATTTTACAGCCTATGCTTTTTTTTCTCTCACAGACTGACTGACTGTGAGAGGAAACAGACTGTATAGTTTCATCAGATCAGTATAAGTCAGCCATCGTGTCCCTGATCCCTTTCACACCAGTACAGAGTCACCAGACCAGTGTAAGACAGCCACAGTGTCCCTAATAGCCACTAAACCAGTACCGTTTCACCAGACCAGTGCAGTCAGCTAGTGTTCTTGATCGATAACCATGCCAGCAAAGTGTCCATGATCACCACCTCACAAGCACACTCTCACCAGACCAGTGCAGCCAGCCACAGTGTTACTGAATGCCACCACACCAGTACTATACTGGCCAGACCAGTGTAAGCCAACAACAGTGTTCTTTATTGTCACCAGAGCTAGTGCACCCAGCAACAGTGTTTCTGATTTCTAGCCACACTAGTAGCAGTGTCCCACAGCCAGTGTAGCCAGAAGCAGTGTTCTAGATCCTCGGCCACACCAGTGTCAGTGTCACCAGACGAGTGCAGCCAGCAACAAAGTTCCTGAACAGTAGTCAAACTAGTGTCAGTGTTGCTAGTGCCAGAGTAGGCCAGTAACAGAGTTCTGAATGCCACTACACCAGTACAGTGCCACCTCTGCCTGAACTGGCCTTGGCCTCATTATAGATTACATTTCTACCAGCTGGCTGGACTGATCAACTTATCTGCAGAGGCAAAATGTATTTTGGGGTGTGATTCTAAGCATGTCCATGCTGTATATATGAAATATCATATTACGTGACATATTTTTGTAATAAAAAAAAAAATTTCTATCTTCGTTTTCAAAAACCTGTAGCAAAAATGAAATATTCAAAAGATTCAGTATGCCTATTAAAAATAATTTAGCTTGTTTTCTTTTCAAAATGCGGTCTTTTGTGGATGAAACTACTCAAGTCCTAGCATTCTAGGGCCTCCAAAAATGTGATAGATAGTCAGGAAATTAGATATGCAATTTATACCCCTTGAAATCCTGAAGGCGCTCTTTCGATTTTTGCCCTCTCTGTGTGGCTAGGCTCTCAAACACAATCGAGTGCTGTCCATGAACATTTTTTTATTGACGCTAACATCCAAAAAAATTTAGGACAAGCATTTGGGTGTACCCCCTTCTTCCAGGTCCAAGTAGTACTAATACACAAAGTTTTAGCAGAATGTTATTAAAACAATCTCAGAGGGGAAAAAACACACAAGCAAACATACACAGCAATATAAATTAAACTTAGATAGTGAGATAAGACTGGGAGGGGGTTATGGACTGTGATGCCGTGTACACACGGCAGAGAAACTCGACGGGCAGAACACATCGTTCCGCCCGTCGAGGTTCTCTGCCGGCCGTCAGAATCGGCGACCCGCCCGTCGGGAAAGGCAACCAGCCATTCATCCCGACGGGCCGTCGAGCAAATAGAGAACCTGTTCTCTATTTGCTCGACGGGTTTCCCGACGGGCGGGGCTCACCGAAAGCGTACACACACGGCCAAGGTTCTCGGCAGAATGTGGCTCCCAGCGAGGTTCTCGCTGGTTTCTGCCTAGAACCTCGGCCGTGTGTACGGGGCCTGAGTAGTAAAGAGTCACAGAGTGTTGCAAGTGCTCTAATACAGCTACAATAACCTCAAGATAGGCTCCCAAAAAGTCTCATACATTTTCATTATCATTCCTTATTTTCCAAAACCTTGTGGCAAAAAATGTGATCGTCAAGACATAAATCTTAGGAAATGCATTGAAGGGTATGCATTAAGATAAAAAGCATTCTGCGTGCAGCAGCCACTCTAGCAGCCCCCTAATACTGACCCACATCACTCTCCAGCGATGTCCACGAGTACCTCAGCCATCTGGGACTTTCCATCTGATTGGCTGAGACACAGCAGTGGAGCCAATCGTTAGAGAGGGACGGTGGGGCTGAATCAGGGCACAGTGTCTGAATGGACACAGAGAGCTGTGACTCAGCTCAGCTGCCCCCATAGCAAGCTGCTTGCTGTGGGGACACTCAACAGGAAGGAGGAGCCAGGAGATCCAACTAGAGGCCCAAGAAGAGGAGGATCTTGGCTGCTCTATGCAAAACTACTGCAACAGAGCAGGTACGTATAACATGTTTGTTAGTTTTCGAGAAATAAAACCTGAGACTTTGCAATCATTTTAATCAGGACTAACAAATAACATTTTCAAAATATTGTTTTTCCCTGTAGATACAGAATATTAGATATGATTATTTTGTTGTTTTGTTTTTTATATGCATCCAGCAGCTAGTTCTTTTTCATATGTCTTTGATGGACTCCTTAGCCTGTCTGTGGTAAAAGGTTTGTTGTTTGAATTTTATACATTCATCTAATGAATCATAGGAGGTTTTAATGAGGGGTTGATTTAGTATAGTAGTAGAGGCTATTCACTTAGCAAAGTTCATGTTCAATTTGCAAAATGGTTGAACAGCCTCTTTAGAAACCCACAGTGCCCTGGTAAACCTGAGTCAAGGGTGTTCTCTGTATAGAATGTTTGTACAAGAATGTTTAAAACATCAGTTTAAAAATGTATTAAGCTAAATACAATTTACGATAGCATTTGCCTAAATCCATTTCTAGTTGCCCTCTGAGCATTAGGTCACTTTGTAAGCTTTATCTAAACACAGCTGTAATGTTTGCTAGATAGCATTAGCAGCTTACTTATTTTTACTTGTTGCCCAGAATATTGCTATGATAAATATTTAATATACCACAACAAAATATTTGCCATTTTTAGATCATGTAATAATAATCAAGTTGAAAGAAAAACAATGCAATATATCAGTCCTTTTGCATATACCTAAGGACTATTTAATCTTTTCAACTCACACAGAGACTTAAATGTGTGAAATCAGTTGCATATTTTTACATAATATTCATACTTACTTAAGCAGGTATTTCTCTGGGGTGGACTATTTTTCTATCTAATTTGTTGCTTAAATCTGTTTGAAGTGAGTTTTTATTTAGACCTTTTCCCCTTTTCCTAAAGTGATTACTATATAAAAGCCTCACATCTACCTATATTTTTTCCTTTATCAATATCTTGGATTCATCACCTGCAGAAACATGAACACCGAATTAAAATTACGACATAGGAAAGTAATATATTTTTAGTACCTTCAAAAGCTTAACTGGAATAATTGGACTTGAAATTGCTTGCACAGAGATGATAAAGATTTGTGTCACAAAGTTAACACCTCCCTATCACTGCAGTAAAAGGACAAAGCTTTTACTAAGTGATAATATAGTATGATAATAAACATATTCATTGGTAGTGGAGGGCCTAAGAGTAAAACATAAAGAGGAGTTACCATTAATGGGAGATGTTCTTCGATCATGAAATCAATAATATGTGGGATGTAAATTACTGAAGTTACAAAGAGCAGAATATTGTCATGGGCATTGCTGGAACTTACAAAATCTCATATGTCAGAGCTGTTACAACTTAGAACTATGAAGGACAAACTGAATTGAAAAGCTGTCAAGGTCATATACAATTTCAAATTTACCTACTATAGAAGTAGCTTTACAAAATGTCCATGTTCATTGAATTGTTCTACATGCTGGTCTATTTATCATACGGACCTAGCCTTTGGAAAGCATGCATTGTAATTCCACCCTTATAATCCACTAGACATCATCTCAGATGTAAGATTTATTTGTGTAGTCAAACAAAAAATACTGGAATGTACAGGCAAATCAAAACCCCAAAAAACTCTCCTCATCCATACTCAAAGTCAAATTTTTTTTTTTTAAATGATATGTTGATTGATTTCCCATTTGACTATATTATCAAAATGGAGCTACATGCAAATATAGAAAAACTGCAATTGATGCAGCCATCAATTTAAAAAATAATTATATTTGTAGTTACTGTAAATGCTAATTGAGGTGCCTGAATTTGCTTAAATTTGCATGTCAGACATTTCATTTTCTGTACAACTAGACTGTAGACTAGGAGAGGGAGGAGCAGTGATAGCACCCAAAAAGATGCATGCATATACAGTATGGCAAGGAGTAACCCCATCATTAAGCAGATACTTAACCACTTTAGCCCCGGACCATATTGCTGTCCAAAGACCAGAGCACTTTTTGTGATTCGGCACTGCGTCGCTTTAACTGACAATTGCGCAGTCGTGCGACGTGGCTCCCTAACAAAATTGGCGTCCTTTTTTTCCCACAAATAGAGCTTTCTTTTGGTGGTATTTGATCATCTCTGCGGTTTTTATTTTTTGCTCTATAAACAAAAATAGAGCAACTATTTTGAAAAAAATGCAATATTTTTTACATTTTGCTATAATAAATATCCCAAAAAAAGATATAAAAAAACATTTTTTTTCCTCAGTTTAGGCCGATACGTATTCTTCTACATATTTTTCTAAAAAAAAAAATCGCAATTAGCGTTTATTGATTGGTTTGCGCAAAATTTATAGCGTTTACAAAAAAGGGGGTAGTTTTATGGCATTTTTATTAATATTTTTTTTTACTAGTAATGGCGGCGATCAGCGTTTTTTTTCGGTACTGCGATATTATGGCGGACACATCGGACACTTTTGACACATTTTTGGGACCATTGGCATTTTTATAGCGATCAATGCTATAAAAATGTATTGGATTACTATAAAAATGCCATTGGCAGTGAAGGGGTTAACACTAGGGGCAGGGAAGGGGTTAAGTGTGTTCCTATTTGTGTTCTAACTGTATGGGGGGGGGGGTGGACTCACTGGGGGGAATCACTGATCTTCCGTTCATACATTGTATGAACGGAGTATCAGCGTTTCCCCCGCTGACAGGAACGAGAGGAATGTGTTTACACAAATACCTCCCGTTCCCCCGCTCTGTAACGAACGAGCGCGCGTGCCCGGCGGTGATCGCGCCCACCGGGCACACGCCCGGGACCCGGGGGCGAGCGGGGGGCGCGCGGGCCGCCGGTGGCACGCACGCGCCCCCTAGTGGCCGCGAATGTCCCGACGTAGAGCTACGGGCTCTCGCCCAGGAGAGCCGACCTGCCGCCGTAGAACCACGGCGGCTGGTCGGCTAGTGGTTAATACAGTATATTAAATAGTGCCACACAGTATTAGACAGAATAAAAAATGAATTTACTTATAATACCACAAATCATATATCCAAAAAATAAAACAAAAACAAAAGCAGAATCAACTGTATATTAGTTATATGTAAAGTTGCCCTTAGTCTTTCATGCTATAAAGGCTGCTGCACAGAAAATCCTTGGAATACTAGGATCCAGTGGCGGCTGGTGCATCAAACACAGAAACTGTGCCATCAATTGTCACCACTGTGCCATGCCACCAAATGCAGCCACTGTGCCATCAATTGTCACCACTGTGCCATGCAACACAGCAACTGTGCCATCAATTGTCACCACTGTGCCATGCCACCAAATGCAGCCACTGTGCCATCAATTGTCACCACTGTGCCATGCCATCAAACGCCACCACTGTGCCATCAATTGTCACCACTGTGCCATGCCATCAAACGCCACCACTGTGCCATCAATTGTCACCACTGTGCCATGCCATCAAACACAGCTACTGTGCCCATCAATTGTCACCACTGTGCCATGCCATCAAATGCAGTCACTGTGCCATCAATTGTCACCAGTGTGCCATGCCATCAAATGCAGTCACTGTGCCATCAATTGTCACCACTGTGCCATGCCATCATATGCAGTCACTGTGCCATCAATTGTCACCACTGTGCCCTTTAATTGTCACCACTGTGCCCAATGCCACTGTGCTCATTGTCGCCTCTGTGCCCTTTGTCGCCTCTGTGCCCTTTGTCACCACTGTGCCCCATGATGCCACTGTGCCCCATGATGCCACTGTGCCCCATGATGCCCCTTTCCCTGTAAAAAAACACTTTCCTGACGCTTCCATGTCCTCCCTCGATGTCTTCTGCCGCCGTGGAGAAGCTTCAGCCAATCAGGTTCCTGATAACCAGAATCCGGGAACCTGATTGGCTGAAACGCCCGTCAGTCTTATGCAAGGACCGCAGGTTGCCTGCGCTCCGAGTATAGACTTCCGAGAGCCGGAGGGCGGTACTGGAAAAGCCTATCAGAGCCGCTGGCTTTGATAGGCAGTTCCCCTCAGCCAACCAGCTGCCGCTATTCAGGTAACCGGCAACCCATGTCCGGTTATATGAATAGACCAGGCAGCTGGCAACAATAACACACGTTCAATGCATTGCATTGAACGTGTGTTATTTGCGAGAGGGGGTGGCGCTGCAGCGTCCTCTTTAGACGGCCGCCAGAACTTCGGCTAAAATGTCAAAATGACATTTTAGCCGAATAAAAGTCCTAAAGGGCCCGTTTTTTTTTTTTTGTGACTGCGGGGGGGGGGGGGGGCGCCCGTGCGTCCCTATGGATGGGCCGCCACTGCTAGGATCTAGGATAAATACGAACCATAAATAGTGCACTGTCTAACAATAACACTTAAAAAGCAATATATCATATGTGCATCAAAACATATACATCAAAAGTTCAAAGGTGATTATCCTCATGAATATATGGATCAGTGTTAATTAAATCACATATACACTGAAACCTAGATGAGTGATTACCCGAGTGTACTAAACAAGCCTTCAAACACATTTGGTATAAAGTCATTAGTATACTCAAATTCTTATTAACAAAAACAATGTTATAAAAAGTCGGTACTATGTCATCTGATCAATGCTGCTAAAGCCTGTGTTACCTTGCTCTGGAGGGATCCTAGGTCACCCTCTATTGCAAGGTGGCTTAATAGGGTAAGAGAGACAGGAGCCATGGAAGACTTGTTCCTCTCGGCTCAAAATAGCAAAGAGCAGTACAATAAAACTTGGACAGTGTGGAATCTGTTCATGTACTCTGAGGAGGGGAAGAAAATGATGGAAGTGATATCGGAGGAGTAAGGTCCGCCCGCCCTGCTGGTGTGAAAGGTACATTAGAAATAGGGAATCCCTCCATCTGGTTGGGAATTTATTTTTTTGTGTGTTTTGGAGGTTGGGGGTATTTAGTATAAAACAAGGAGGAGGATTAGAGAACTTAGAAGGCAAATGTGAGGTACTGGTTAAAAGTATATTCAAGCCTGTGGACCACGGTGTGGATGGAAGATAAACCACCACCGTCGAATAACGAGTTAGCTTGAATGTAATAATGATGGAAAAAACGTCATATGTACCTGGCGGAATGTGAAGTGACAATGTATTTTCTGTTATTCTCTCTTTTTGGATAAATAAATGATAAATGATTAAAAAAAAAAACGATGTGACAAAAAGTTAAATAAAAAAATCATCCAACAATGGTGATAATGTGGAAAGAAAATTCAGCAGCAAGTGAATAAAGTCCACTGAGGGTGTCCATAAAATTAATTAGTGTTGCGGTGTCCTCATGCACAATAAATGAGAGGTGTCAGTGCTCTACCGTCGTGTTCTAAGTAAATTAAATGGCCACTTACTAGAAGCCCAGATCCTCAAGGGATCCTATGCGCATTTCAGATGTTTAAGTAAATTGGATACCGTGCACTACGGATGTCCCACCAGTACAGGTAATGGAAGCAGGCTCTCAATTCAAGACGGTTAGGGATGAAAATCAAGAAAAGAGCTCATAGTGCATTACCTTTTTAAACCACAAATGTTTATTAAAAATTGCGCTTACTGAATCTCACTTGATAACAAACAAACAATAATAGCCCGGATGCCTGCAGTAGGGTCTGGGCTCTTCAATGTCACTCTGCTTCAACTGGGATTGGAGGCTAGCGCACAATGTCATTCAAGCTACATTTAAAGCTGAAAAGCTGGAAATGGTTGTGGCTTACACAGGAGCCCCAATGCTAAAAAATACACACTTCTGCCTACTGGTTACCAGACGGACAGGCGGAGAAGGTCACTATTTCTGTTCCTATCTCAATACATCAAAAATTAACAAAAAAGAGCCTTATGTATTAGAAAAGTTCACATATAGACAAATGAATGTCCAACGAGATTAGGCAAAAAGGTATTTTATTACAAAGAATGACCAATTATCTAAAAAATCTCAAAAATGTATTAAGAATGAAAATAAATGCAAAACTATTATTTGCTAAAAAATAATAAAAATTGAATGATAAAAATAAAAATGCAAAAACATGAAAAAAGGCTTAGCACAACCTTACAAATAACTAATATGTACTTATTTGGGGATATAAAAGTTGGTTTTACAGCTAGCCTAAAGATGGACCTATTTGATTATTATAGTTCCCGATGAATTGTCGCAGAGGAAGTCTTTGATAAGGCCACTCTGAGTTTACAGAATTAAGAGGAATCTTCGCGCAATTAAAAAATGTAATGGTGGAGCAGAGCTAGCCTTGGACTGAGATGGCCTCCTGAAAGAGAAGCTTTGGCCACACAGGGGACAGCTCAGCTAGTTACATGTGTTGTGGTTTCTTAAAGCCTTTGTAATTGTATTGAGATTTCTCCTCCTTTAGTAATGTATGCTGGGATAGATTGTTTGGGAGGTGAGGAGGCTTCTGGAGGTGGTGATTTCTGTCCACTGTTAAATCCAAGTCAGATTCTTTAGGGAGACTAGCTTTGAAAATAGTGGTGACATAGGAGCACAGATCTGCCTGTGCTATTGATTCAGGGATCCTCCTTACTTTCAGATTGTTCCTTCTGTTTCTGTCCTCCATGTCTGCTATTTTATCTCTGATCCATTCCATCTCCTCATCCTTCCCCTCAGAGGCATCCACTAAATTGTTAATGGTAGTGGCAAACCCTTGTACCTTATTTTTAATATGATCAACCTTAGTGTAAACATTTCTCAGCTCTTTGTCAAATGTATGCATATAAGACATCAGGTCTGCCTGAAGTGAACTTCTCAGAGATATCAGCATGTCTTTCATGACTGTATCTACCAAAGGCTGATTAGAAGTAGGGAATAGATAGGTAAAATAGAAAAAAAAGCGGCAACTACAATTCGTAAGAAATATATATTGGCACATATAGGAAAACAAAAAAGTAGATGCGTTTTGGCTGAAGAGCCTTGGACATCAACTCAATGACACTCACTTTAGTAAATGTATATGCCCCAAATGCACACCAAATAAGTTTCTTCAACAAACTATAGAAGACCATATGCAAACACCAACAAGGTAGTTTACTATTGTGTGGGGTCTTTAATATTACACCAGATCCCACAATGGACACTATGGGCCAGATTCTCAAAAGAGATACGACGGTGTATCGCAGGAAACACCGTCGTATCTCTGTTTTTTTTACTGGGTATCTATGCGTGTGATTCCTAGAATCACTTACGCATTGATAGAGTGAAGATCCGACAGGTGTAAAACACTTACACCGTCGGATCGTAGATGTAATTACTTTTATGGCCGCTAGGTGGCCTTTACTTTGTTTTCTCATTTGCCTATGCAAATGAGCCTAATACGCCGATTCCCAAACGTTTTTACGCCGACCCGTCGTCGTTTACGTCGTTTCCGTAAGCGTAAACCTACCCCTGCTATATGAGGGGTAGGTTTACGAAGTTCCGTCGTTGCCATGTTAAGTATGGCGTCGGGTCAGCGTCATCTTTTTCCGTTGGTTACGTCGTTTTACTAAGTCGTAATAGGGCATTGCGTAAGTGACGATCACGTTGTTTTGACGTCGGTTTCAACGACGCTTTGCGACGTGAGCTGGAGCATGCGCACTGGGCTTTTTTCCCGGCCGGCGCATGCGCAGTTCGATCGACGCGGGGGCGCGCTTAATTTAAATACAAGCCGCCCCCTTTGAATTACGCAGGGATACGCAGGGCCATTTACACTACCCTGCCGCAAACTACGGAGCAAGTCCTTTTGAATACGGCACTTGCTCCATTAAGTTGCGGCGGCGTAGTGTAAATGCCTTACGCTACGCCGCCGCAGATTCTATGTGAATCTGGCCCTATATCTTCTAGTGGGCGATGATCCCTATCTCTACAATGCCACATTCAACAACATGATCTCTATGATACAGGCAAAAAGACAGCGTCAGGAACTTATTAACAACATCATAGTGGAGATAAACACATTAGATGCACAAAATAAAAACAAACCATCTTCTGTTATTTCCCTAAAATTATTGGCCCAGATTCACAGAGCAATTACGCCTGTCTAATTGGTGTTAGACAGGAGTAATTTCAAATTTCGTGCGCCGTATCACTAGTTTGAATCCTCAAACCATGATACGGCGGCTTCGGGCTTCGATCCGAGAGGCTTACGTCTTCGTAAGCCTTCGGATCTACTCTGCGATATTTTTGCGACCGCTGGGAGGAGTCAGCTTCGTTTTCAGCGTCGGGATATGCAAATGAGTTTTTACGGCGATCCACGAAGATACGAGCGGTCTTCGCAATCGCTTTCGTCTATTTTTTTCTACGTACTGTTAGACCAGCTTTTGCTGGTCTAACGGTGCGTAGCCCATGTTAAGTATGGGCGTCGTTCCCGCGTCAAATTTAATTTTTTTTTTTTTACGTAACTCGTTCGGGAATAGGAATGTCCGTAAACGACGCTACTCAAGAAAAAATGACGTAACGACGTGACTTCGCGCAATGCACGGCGGGAAATTTCTGAATGGAGCATGCGCAGTTCGATCGCCGCGGGAACGCGCCTATTTTAAATGCTTCACGCCCCCTACTCGCGTAGATGGCTTGCGCCGGGAGAAATACACTACGCCGCCGTCGTTTACTGGACAAAATCTACCGGGATTCCACGTAGAGCCAGGTAAAATACGGCGGCGTAGTGTATTTCTGATACTCTACGCGAATCTAATTGTATCTGAATCTGGGCCATTCAATCTACACCACGACGTGCATTCCCTAATGGTCAATTTTGAAAAGGCACACAGGAGATAAAAAATTACTTATTACACTTACGGTTATAAAGCAGGCAAACTGCTAGCGTATAAGCTGAAGGGCCAAAGACAAAAAACAAAAATCCACTTATTATACCACCCAATTACTAAAGAAAAACTACACCACCCCCAAGCCATAGCCAATGCTTTTAGTGATTATTATAGCTCCTTATACAATATAAACATGGATCCTAACATTTTCCAACCAATACATGACTTAATAAATGTGTTCCTTCAAAAGGTAAAACTCCCACAACTATCTCCAGAACAGCTTTCAGCATCAAACTCTACATTTACACCTGAAGGAATCCAATAGGTCATAGAAACACTTCCAAACAATTCATCACCTGGACATGATGGTTTTACAGGGATTAAACACATCCTAATACCTTATATGATAAAAATGAAACATTACCTTATATACCTGATATGATTAAATTTAAACAATGATCTAAAAATGTATGCAAAAAACACAGAAATATTAATAACTCCCGCAGAAAATCTACAATACCCTGCCGCAGCGCTGCAAACAAACTTGCGTTTGTAAAAAAGTTCATGCAAATGACAGTCAGTGAAAATGACAGGAGACACCTGCTGGTGGACCACAGTACTGCACGGCAAATATCAGGCAGTGTCACCAGTGGAAGGAACCTTTCCTGACAGTACCCCCCCTCAAAGGAGCGGCCTCCGGATGCTCAAACTAGCCGCTGCTGAGACAAGTCCATGGCATCAAGTCGGGCAGCGGACAGAGTCACACTAAGCTGGGTATGAAGACAGTCCAAAGTATCAAACCAGGCAACGGGCAACTCAAGCTTGGCTGCAGGCATTTCAGGCAGGGCATCAGGCACATCAAACCGGACAGTGGGCACCTCAGGGCAGACAGCAGGCACCTCAGGGCAGACAGCGGGCACCTCAGGGCAGACAGCAGGCACCTCATCAGACTGGAAAGTGGGCACATCATCAGACTGGAAAGCGGGCACATCTGGGCAGGCAACAGTCACATCAGACTGGAAGGCAAGCTCATCGGGCTGGAAAGCAGGCACATTGGGCTGGAAGGCAGGCACACTGGGCTGGGAGACAGGCATCAGGACACCGGGCTGGAAGGCAGGCACCGGGACACTGGCTGGAAGGCAGGCACCGAGACATCAGGCTGAAAGGCAGGCACCGAGACATCAGGCTGGAAGGCAGGCACCAAGACATCAGGCTGGAAGGCAGGCGCAAAGACATCAGGCTGGAAGGCAGACACCAAGACATAAGGCTGGAAGGCAGGCGTCAAGACATCAGGCTGGAAGGCAGAGGACAAGACATCAGGCTGGAAAGCAGATGCCAAGACATCAGACTGGAAGGCAGGCGCCAAGACATCAGACTGGAAGGCAGGCACTGAGAGAGACTGGATTTAAGTTTTTGGTTGGGAGCAGTGTATACTGGGCTGCAAATGAGGTTGATATGGGAGATGAGGAAGCATACATTTGGGTAGGCTGGTGTGTGATAGCAGAGGTGGTTTGTTTGGCTGGGGCTGATTGCACCATGTCAGACCATCCTGAGAGTATTGGTTGTACAAACTGTAGTTTTAAATCTCCCTATCTAACAAGAGACTGAGCAGACTCAATGCACCCAGCAATCACCTGTGGGGAACAGGCTGAGTAGTGTTCACAAAAATCGATGGGGTCGTCTTCAAAAAGCCATACTAGGGATACAATCTGATTCATATTGAAAGGAGGAGTGAAATCATCATGGCCCTCTGGAATACAGGGCAGGGCCAGCTCAGTACAGATCTTGATCAAAACCTGCACCTCCCCAAACAGTATATATCCCTGATCGACCAGGGAGTGAGCCAAATGGATAGCCCATGTTCTGAATTTGGTGGTGCAGTGGTTCTTGGGCAGGTACCCGGGTTAAAGGATGTCCTGAAGCAGGCTAGGAAAGTCTGCGTGCATTTCAGAAGGTCATATAATGCCACTGCTTGGCTGTCAGACCTCCAAAGGGAATACAACCTGCCCAAGAACCGCCTAATCTGTGACATGCCAACCAGATGGAACTCTACATTGGACATGCTGCAGCAGCTGCACACGCAGCAGAGGGCCATCAATGAGTACCTGTGCCAATATGGAAGCAGAACTGGGTCAGGGGAGCTTGTTTTTTTTCCCCACGCCAGTGGGCCTTGATCAGGGATGCATGCACTATCCTGTCACCATTTGAGGAGGCCACGAGGATGGTGAGCAGTGACAGTGCATGCATCAGTGAGACTGTCCCTCTTATTTACATGTTGGAGCACGCGCTATGTGGAATAATGGACAGGGCCCTTGAGGCAGAACAGAGGGAGGAAGAGGAGGACTTCCTTACCTCTCAAGGCCCCATTTATCCAGACAGTGGTCCTGCTTGCCCGCCTAGCACACAGGAAGAGGACGAGGAGGAGGTGGAGGAGGAGGAGGAGGATTGTATCAGTAGCATGGAGGTGGAGCCTAGCACTCAGCATCAGCAGCAGCAGTCTTCAAGGGATCACTTACAGTCCCAAGGAACCCATGGACTTTTACGTGGCTGGGATGAGGTGGCTGTGGATCCTGTCGTCCTCAGTGACCCAGAGGACTGTGCTTTGAATGCCTCAGCAAACCTACGCTGCATGGCCTCCCTGATCCTGCAAATCCTGCGTAAGGGCCCTTGTTTTCGTGATATCAAGGAGAGCGATCATTACTGGCTGGCAACTCTCCTTGATCCATGTTACAAGAGTAAGGTTGCGGACCTTATCTTGCTGTCAGAGAGGGAGCAGAAGATGAAACATCTTAGGGAGGCCTTGCAGAAAGGTCTGTGCAATGTGTTCCCAGAACCTGGGGGATTACCAAATCCTGGTCCTGGACAACGTGTTGCTGAGGCTTCGGTGACTCACAAAAGGAGCGGTGGAGAAGGTGGCCGTCTGACGGATGCGTTCAGACAATTTTTTAGTCCGCAGCCCCAAGGTATGACTGGCTCCAGCAACCATCGCCAGCGTCTGGTTTACATGGTGTGTGAATACCTAGGGGAAAGATCAGACTTGGACACCTTCCCCACTGAAAATTTTCTGGCTTACTGGGTCTTGAGGATGGATCACTGGCCAGAGCTTGCACAATAGGCAATTGAGCTACTGGCTTGTCCTGCATCCTGCATTCTTTCAGAACGCACATTCAGTGCTGCTGGAGGCTTTGTGACCGATCACAGGGTGCGCCTCTCCACCGTCTCCATCGGTCGACTGACCTTCATAAAAATGAATCAGGCTTGGATCACTGCCAGATACCAAGCACCTGATGCTGATGTAACTGAATAATTTTTTCAAAATGTCAGATCCCTTGGAGACTGCCTATGCTGATGCTGAATATCCTTTTACTCCTCAATGATCTTGCTGATAGCTAGTAATAACATTGTTGGTTCTGGCCACCGCCACCAGTGCCTAAGGCCCAATTTTTCTGCCCCTGTTTAACAGGGGCGTATAATAACAATTTTGTATGCAATACTTTGCATGTGGCTCTTTGCTGCACTCCAATTACAGTATCTGTGAGGGGTTGCAGTGTTGTGCCTAAGGCCCATTTTTTCTGCCCCTGTTTAACAGGGCGTGTAATAACAATTTTTGATGCAATACTTTGCAGCAGGGCTTATTAATGCGCTCCAACTAGAGTATCTGTAAGGGGTTGCATTGTTGTGGCACCGCCACCAGTGCCTATGGCCCAATTTTTTTGCCCCTGTTTAACAGGGGCGTGTAATAACAATTTTTGATGCAATACTTTGCAGCAGGGCTTATTAAGGCGTTTCAACTAGAGTATCTGTGAGGGGTTGCAGTGTTGTGGCAACGCCACCAGTGCCCAAGGCCCTATTTTTCTGCCCCTGTTCTAGTATTTTTCTTTGTTTCATTCTTTTCTAATTTGGGTTTATTGTAGCTTTCTTCTAGATTACCATAGTGTCATGTTTATTTTCCTGTACTAAATACTCATAATTGTCAATGTAAACACCACAAATCTAGATTTGTTTATTTAGGCAGCATTGATATAATAATAAGGCACACTTTGTTGAGTATCCAAAAATATTTATTGTTTCACATTTAAAATCCAAAAATATAAAAATTGATTTTTTTTAATCAAGAGATATCTTTTTTGTGTATTTTCTTTGAGAATAACAAAATAAAAAAATATCTGGTTAAAACGCATGAACAATGACCAATTTTTTTAGCATTGGTCATTGTTCATGCGTTTTAGCCAGAAAACTAGAGATTCCACTTTAAAAAATAAAACAAAACATACATAGAAAAAGAAGAAAAACTTAATTTTTTTAAACCCTCCCCAGAACATCCATTAAATCCTTAGTTTTAGTTCCACAGTTTTTTTTTTCTTATCTGCCCCAAGCAGATTTGGATGTCCTCAATTTGAGCCCTGCAGGACAACACCTCTCCAATTAACACCTGGGCGCTGGATGTGTCCAATCCACCACCAACAGCACGAATACCTCCTGAAATTTGGAAACAAACCAAGTATTACAATTATGCAGGCCTACATCTATTACCTGAAGCTGTGCTGTATGACACTGACCTGATGTGGTGGCAGTTTACACTTCCTGCACGTCCCATGGGGGTGGAGCTTGGGTCTGTGTGGGGTTTGTCTGCTCCAGTCTTGCAGCCTCATTGCGCCCTATGAGATTGTAAAAAAGGGAAACATGAATTAAAAGATTAGAGGCCTGAAAGAGGAATATGAATCATTCTTTTTATAAAGTGTGGTACAATTGTCTGTTTTTACAATCCTTCTAAGCTTAACACAGGATTGTATCCATTACCAAAGCTGCTACATTTCTCTATCTTTGGCCAAGTTTCCTACATGGAAAAACACCAAGTATCCACTGAATCACCTCTGTGTGACACCCTAACTAGGTTGTTCTTGTGGCCAACAGTCAGTGCCGATCCTGACCTCCCTGGGGCCCTAAGCAAAATGACATGGCACATTAAAAATGAGAATTGGGGGGCGCTGTCACATTAAAGAAAGTTGAGAAGCGGGGGGAGGGGGTGTTCTGCTGTCGGAAATTATATCTTACATTAAATTGAGAAGCAGGGGGTGCTGACTTCTTACCTCTTCTCCCATGCAGCCAGCAGGTTGAGAAGTGGGGTAAGGGGGCGAAAATGATTTGTGGGGCCCTTCGCAGCTTTGCAGGGCCCTAAGTGGCTTGCATAGTGAGCCTATAGGGTGGATCGGCCATGCCAATACTTGTGCTACTGAGTCCATATGTGTAACCAACTGCTGAGCATACTCTCCTTTTACTGTATATTGACTTACGTTGTATTATTTAAATCTAGTTAAGAACACATAAAATAAAAAAGTGGTATCACATAAATATGTTGCCTTGAGAAATGTTATGTGTAATCGCCATTAGCAACTGGGAATAATTGTACATATATATATATATTAGGATAATGTTAGATGTGTAGGGTATGGGAAATAGTTTCTGTGAAGGGTTAACTGGGCTCACAGTTAGAGCTTGTAAATATCTATTTAACACCCTTTAGATGTTCTTTAGATGGCCAGTCAATGCTTTTATCAGGAAGTCCTCACCATGAATGTGAACAAACTAGGTAATAGACTCCAGCAGTGGTGTGATGATGTCACAGGGATGAGTGGCAGTAAGATCAGTGGGTCCTGACTGCAACATTGAGTCACAAATTCCCAAGGGGGCATATGGTGGTGGATTCTGGTAAAATAAATGGGATTTGGGAGGGCTTTTTAATAGTGGGAGGGGGGGGGGCATTTGGAGTTATAGGTTTTTTTTTGTTTTTGCCTGGAGATAGACCTTAATGCTTATTTGGTTATATAATCCCAGCATTTTAGCACTGCCAGGATGGCTTTGCTCATTTAATTGTAGTGTTGAGCAGAATATGCCATATTCGATTTCGCGATATATCTCGAATATATAGTCGAATATTCGAGATATATTCGCTAAATACGAATATTCGTGATATTTTTTGGAAATGAAATTATTGCGAATTTTCGCTATTGCGAATGCGAATGCGAAATTTTGAGAAATGCGGAATGGAGCACTCTGATTGGCTCAGAATATTCGTGATATATTACAATACACAATAATTGTGAATATTCGAGAAATGCGGAAGGAGCACTCTGATTGGCTCAGAATATTCATGATATATTACAATATAAAATAATTGCGAATATTCGAGAAATGCGGAATGGAGCACTCTGATTGGCTCAGAATATTCGTGATATATTACAATATAAAATAATTGCGAATATTCGAGAAATGCGGAATGGAGCACTCTGATTGGCTCAGAATATTCGTGATATATTACAATATAAAATAATTGCGAATATTCGAGAAATGCGGAATGGAGCACTCTGATTGGCTCAGAATATTCGTGATATATTACAATACAAAATAATTGCGAAATTTCGAGAAATGCGGAATGGAGCACTCTGATTGGCTCAGAATATTCCTGATATATTACAATATAAAATAATCACGCGATATCGCTATTGCCGAATAATCGCATTGCGATTTTTCGGCAATATAAAATGAGCGCTGCAGCTACTCGGCCCAAGGTCTCTAATCATACCAGCAATGCTTTTAGACGTCGATGGGGATCTCTATATTCGCCGCGATATTCGTGTTATTTGCGAATACTCGAATCTGCAATATTCGTAGCGAATATTCGCAATGCGAATATTCGTGAGCAACACTATTTAATTGTCCACTCTCAGCAAGTGAAAGATACATCTAGTAAATCAACCAAAGAGTGCTTTAACAGGATAAATAAAATAACATGAATTCAATTTCAGTTTTCCTTTAATTATTTCATGACAATTATGATAAATAATAATTTGCGCATGCAAACTGTATAACCTCACTCTTCACAGTAATTATTGTGAAACTTTTCCCCCCAATTTTCTAGCCCTTTTCCCTTACTGCCTTTACTGCATTATGCTGTTGTGCTCTACCACAGACAAAATGATTAGAAGTGGGAGGAAAGGAGGAACAGAAGGTTAAACGCTAACAGGCACTAACTGAATATGTAGCACTGCAAGTTAAATTTAGTTTTTTCTCTCTTTCATCATATGGTACAATAAGTTGAGGATTTTATCTTGAAAAGTAATGGAAAAAGCATAGCTGATATAAAAGAACTTGAATGTAAAATGTCTGATATACATTATATGGAGAAAAAAATTATAGAAGCAATTTCATTAAGGATTCTTCACAAGCATATCATTGTGCTGCACTTTCTGAATAATGTGCATTATTATGTTCAAATGAAATTACAGCCTATTTTTCAAAATAACTGGTAATAGAGTTTTATGTCATTTTCTAATAGAATAATTTGCACCTAGATTCTCAATCATGGGTCACTTAAGTAATTTGTAATTGGCTTTATGAATAATAAGGAAATAAGGAATAGAATTACATTTGACATTTTAATGTCTAATTTTCCTATGTAATATGTGTGTGTATGTTTTATTCCATGCATAACTATGGAGAAGCTTTAAGATCTGAAGAAGATAAAGCAATAAAATAAGGGGTTTTATACTCAAAATCTCAATGCTTCAGTTAATAACTTCTTAAATCTACTTATGTCTACAAACCAATTAAAATGTCAACTATTTTAATATGCAAATACCATCTTGTAGCACCCTGTTGTTTTATTAGAGGGAATTGTATTCACGGGTTGCTGTAAAAAAAATATTAAAAAGTCCGCCTGGCCCTTTTCCTAATTGGATTAGGTTAGATGTGAGAGTTAAAGCTAAAGTTTATTCTGCTTATATTTTCCCTTTATGCCCCCCCCCCCTTCATCAATCCGCTAAGTATTTGTTTAAATAAAACCATTATACCCTTACTATTTTCATTGCATACCTTATTTTAAACTCAGTGACCTCATCATTGGGTCTCTGTTTTTCTTTATGCATTGCATTTTAAAATTCTGGTTGGAGGGTTCAGCAGAGTGCTGTACTTTGTTGGGATTTTGGCTAGCTCTTGGAAGGTGTAGAACAAAAATCAAAATGCTTTGATAATGGATGTCAATCTTGAGGAGTGTGTGATTCTAAACAGGTTGCAGTTGCATGCCTACTGCACTAGGTAACACCCACATGTGATGATGATGAGCCCTCATGAAAGACAGAACTGAATTCCAATGAATAAAAATAATGAGTCAGAGACCATAAGGCAGGAGAGTAAATGGATATATGATGCTAGATGTCCTTCAGCCAATAGGGTGGGTTCTATATGACTAACTGCAGCATCTAATTTACACTTTGTGAAGCTCACAGTGCGTAGTTTTAATGGCATTAATAGTGGTACTAAAACTACCCGTCAGGCAACATTTGAAGGCCAACAGACAAGTCCATCTTCATATTGATCATTATCACAAAAAAGTGCAACATATGTGAGCAAATGGTGTTATCCAGTTGGAGCAGCTTTAACCAAAAGGTGTTGAAAGACCACGGGACTCTCAAAAAGGTATTGCATAGTTTTACCAAAATCCACAGCACCAGTGGAAAGTGATCAGATACCTACTGCATCGTGTATTCTATTTTAGTCGCTAATTGGAGGGCAGAGGCAGTATCCATGCAGAGATCTATATGGATAAGGGAGGTATGAGTTTTGGAAAAACATGAGAATTGAATAATATCCGAGTGTTTCATTCTCCAAATATCAACCTAGCCTAGTTCTGCAAGGAAGCAGGAGAAAAACTTAAGTGGAGGTAATTAAGGGGGACGGGGGATGTTTGTCCAACCTGGGGTTTAGGATGCCATTAACATCACCCATTACAAAAATGGGAACATCAGGCTTGGCTAGTGTAAAGGACACCATTTCCCTTAGCACTACCAAGGAGGATGGAGGAGGAATATAAATCATTGCTATTATACAGACAGTATACAGTTTACAATATATAAATACAAAGCGGCCCTCATTTTCAACATTGGACTGAAATTCCTGGAAGTCTAGGGACCCGTGTGTACCAGTACACTCACCCCCCCTGGAGTAGGATAGTGAGTAGAGTGGTATGCCCAACCTACCCAGGAATATCTCAGGTAACACTCAGAGTCCCCTGTAAGATGCTCTTCCTGTAACCCAATGATAGCAGAGTGATATTTGAACCACAGATCATGCTGCATAGAGCATGAACTGCCATATGCAGCATAAGCATGGCAGAAAACACTTGTACTTACTCATGAAAGAAAAACACTTATGGAGCAAAGTAAAACCTGGAACAGAATGAACTGGTCCCCGGCCAGGGTGAACTTACAGAACGGAAATTCCTGTTAGATAATAATAGCACCATAGTGTGCAAAAAAAAGAGGTAACAGCCTTAATGAATCAACTTCCTCCTGGGGTCGGATCTGTAGTGAAGGCTCAGGCACATCCAACCAGGTAGGAAATAAGTGTGTATGACCCTCGGCAGTAACTCGCAAACGTGCTGGGTAGAGCATAGCATATGTTAACCTCATGCATCTCAGTCATTGCTTGACATCTATAAACATGGCCCGTTGTTGTTGTACTTTAGATGAGAAGTTGGGGTAAAACTAAACCTTCATCCCATTGTTTTTAATGTTAGGCCTTTCTCTCCCAATGTGGAGCACTATTTCTCTGTCACGATAGTGAAGAAGACGAGCGAGCATCAGTCTGGGGACATTACCTGGTAGAGCTCTGGTAGAAACCAGGTGTGCACTCTCCACCGTAAACAGAGGCGTAAAGGCATCTTTATCAAAGGTGTCCAGAAGCCAATTTTCAACAAACTCAGTGGGGCCTCTGCCTTTCAGCTTCTACGGCAACCCCACTATGCCGACGTTATTGCGTCTCAATCTATTTTCAATGTCAGCAGGCTTATCATTGTTTTTATGAGTTAGGCGGGCAGTGGAGCAAGATTCAACAATCAGGGGTCAAAGCTTGTCCTCCAAGTTGCTTATGCAGCTGGAGGGCCACTTCCTCGGTCAAGTCTCCCAAGCGGTATTTCACTGTGTTTACCAAAGCTTTGCAATTCTATACTGCTTTCAAAATCTGGCTTAATGTAGTCTGTTCCTCCCCCTCTGGACATTCCTCATGGAATAGTACTTGTTCAGAGTCTGGGAAAAACCACAGTGTCTGCCTCAGCTTCATGCTCTGACTCAGTCTCAGCCTGTGCTTCTATGGGGTCTGTATACTCCTTAGCTGCTCCTTGCCCCTGTAGCTCAGACAGCTTTTTAATATAGTATAATATGTCTCCAGGGTTATCCTTGCCTACAGGGTGGTTGAGCTTCCGTTTTTCTGCTGGGTCCCCAGACTTGTCTGCTCCCCTCATGGTTCGCTGAGGCAGGGCTGCAGCCATGCCATGTTGGATGTCCTGGGCCGCCGCTTCTTCTTTATTCTTTTGGGTCATAGGAGAATCTTTTAGCACAGGGCACCACTAGATTCCTGACCACAAGCTGCAGCTCGTGATGCCGGTTTCATACCCCGAAATAGCCAGAAAGAGGATCGCTGACAGATTACAGTTTGGGAGCTCTGTGAGACTTGTATGCTGCATTCCTAGTTTGGCCATGCCCCTGGGTTATATATTTCTAGTGGGTTTTATCTACCTATTTACATAATTGAGGATTTTATGAATGAACATTGTATGTAATGCATTATTGATTTAGGCATGTTCTTGTGATTCAATTCTTGCAGGTGAGTGTTCTACGTGCTTGGTTAAATAGGTGTTGACAGTTGTGAATGACCTTTGCTTGTAAGTAAAATGTATGCTCTATTGATTTTATTAGAAAATTGATTTACTAAACCCTTTTTTTTTTTTGATACATTTCATAGGGACTGAGCTAAAGGTCAAAGATGTACCTTGAAGAAAGGATTTTCATAGAGTAGGGATGTCCAACCTTATGACATTCCCGGGCGACGTTGGAAGAAGAGGTGTCTTGGAATTGTCTTGGGCCACACATAAAATACACTAACAACAAGGATAGCTGATGAGCAGAAAAAGTCAGGAAGATCACAAGTTAACGATTACTAATATAGATAATGTAATAAAGAGTAACAAAACTAAATATTTTATGTAATTTTTTTTATTATAAGATTAAAAGAAGGCAACATATAACTTGTGTAACTATACTTAATGAATTCTCAAGGTGCTCATCAGATATTTTGGTTCTAATTTTGCTCCTCGTGTGGTTCAGCCTTATAAATAGTTGCTCACAATATAGGTGCTGTAAAAAAATCATGATAATAATAATAATAATAATAATAATAATAATAATAATAAAGTGTGATTGTGAAGAGTGGGATATTTTTCTTTGTGAAGATAAAACTTAGAAAGTCCAGTAAAGAGACACTGTTAGATTTTACTTTGGCTGCATGTGTTCACTAAGTGTAAGTTATGAGTGCAATGAAACTTATGCCGTGTACATACGACCATTTTTCATGAAGAGACAATTTCAAAAATCCCCTTTATAGTGCCGTCGTACGTGTTGTACGTCACTGCGCTTTGCTCAAGCATTTTTTTTCACAATCGTGTGTATGCAAGGCAGGCTTGACAAGAATCACGTTGAGAAAAACGTTTTTTTCCATGACATTAAAAACGACCGTGTGTGGGCGGCATTAGTTATATATAGTTGTACATACCTATAATCTCCAAAAATATGTTGAAATATTTCCACCAAACAGAATAGCTCAGTAGAAATAAAAACTCTACTGTTTGCTTCTAAAGTTTATGCTACAAACTGATCCAAACAATGATTACAGTAGTTAATGAACCAATCGTGAAAAAGGTACATGAGCAATTTCTCACTGCAATGAATGTGAGTCACAAAGTACTACTGATGACATTTTTTTCAATAAATTAAGACACCTGAAGCAGACCTCCATAGCCTCTTTTATATCTGTGAATGCACCAGTGAATAGGAAAAAAAAGGTCTCACAACATGAAGCCAGATGTGCTCTAGTGAAAGCCTCTATCTCCTCTGCGAAAACTTCCTCATACAGCTGAACTTTTGCACGTCCAAACACTTGCTACTGGAACATGGGATCAAAGGTTTACATGTTAGGCCGCGTAGACACAAGGAGACATTCTTGATGAAAACGGTCCGCGGACCGTTTTCATCGGACATGTCTCCTGGGATATTTTGGTCTGATGTGTACACACCATCAGACCAAAATCCCCGCGGACAGACAACGCGGTGACGTGGCGGTGACGTTGACGCTGCGACGTACGCAAACAAGGAAGTACAATGCTTCCACGCATGCGTCAAATCAATTCGACGCATGCGGGGGATTTCGGTCCGCTGGTTAGGCGTACTAACCAGCGGACATGTCCGACGGACAGGTTTCCAGCGGACAAGTTTCCAGCGGACAAGTTTCTAAGCATGCTTAGAAACTTTTGTTCGCTGGAAACCTGTCCACTAGGCCGTACACACGATCGGACCAGTTTCAGCGGACATGTCTCCTCGTGTGTACGCGGCCTAAGTGTCTCTTGATAAATTGTGTTTTTATCCACGCTGATCTGGCGCCCTGCTCTATTCTTCTATTCTCTTTGACAGCCTTATGGGAATGCCAATGGAATGGATTAATTGAAACATGACTGATACTGAAGAGATTTTCTATAAGCCCACCTTATGCCTTCAAAAATATCTGGCAATTGTTAGCCAGAATGTTTAACACCGTTAAATAGTAATCTGAATTTTATTTGACCTGCATAAAAACAGCACTCTAGATTGATGATGTGTTGAATTTTCTCTACAGATATCCAAAAAAATGTCATCGACCTGTTTTGATTTGTGGAAAGTTCAGTGAATCCAGTGTAGCCTCCCCCCAACACTAAATTGAATAATAAAAACAATTGATAAAAATTATACTCTCGAGTACTCTCTATTGTATAAATTTTGGTGAATTTTCACCTCTTTGTTTGAACTTTTAAAAAATGCCTTCTGATTGGATCACTTCCTGTAGGTCATGTGATATTCCAGAAAGCTTCATATCCAAGCATACACTTTATGCATCACAGAATAGGATGTGTATTACCAGTTTAGACCACACCTCCCTCATACCACATTTTTTCCACCCACTTTTCTACTTCTTCCTTAACCCCTTCCATACAGGGCATTTTCACCCCCTTCCTGCCCAGACCAATTTTTAGTTTTCAGCGCTGTTGCACTTTGAATGACAATTGCGCGGTCGTGCAACACTGTACCCAAATTAAATCATTATGTTTTTTTCCCCACACAAATAGAGCTTTCGTTTGGTGGTATTTGATCATCTCTGCGGTTTTAATTTTTTGTGCTATAAACAAAAGAAGAGCGACAATTTAAAAAAAAACACAATATTTTTTCCTTTTTATTTAATACATCTCACAATATTTTTTTAAAAAAAAACTTTTTTCCCCTCAGTTTAGACCGATACGTATTCTACGTATTTTTGGTAAAAAAAAAAACGCAATAATCGTATATTGATTGGTTTGCGCAAAAGTTATAGCGTTTACAAAATAGGTGATAGATTTATGGCATTTTTATTTAATTTTTTTTACTAGTAATGGCGGGGATCTGCGTTTTTTTTTTGTGACCGTGACGTTGCGGCGGACATATCAGACACTTTTGACACGTTTTTGGGACCGTTCACATTTACACAGCGATTAGTGCTATAAAACTGCACTAATTACTGTGTAAATGTGACTGGCAGGGAAGGGGTTAACACTAGGGGGCGCTGAAGGGGTTAAAATGTGTCCTAAAGTATGTTCTAACTGTAGGGGGACTCACAGGGGGAGGAGATCGATGTGTGTTCCTCTGTACTGGGAACACACATCAGTCTCCTCACCGCTGACAGGAGGTGGATCTGTGTGTTTACACACACAGATCCACACTCCTGCCGTGATTTCCGGAAATCGCGGGTGCCCGGCGGCAATCACGGCCGTCGGGCACGCGCGCGGGATCGCGGGTGTTGCCGCGCGCGCGCCCTAGAACGCCGTGAAGACAGGACGTTGTGCAACGTCCTGTCTCATCGGCGAGGGGATCACAATGACGTGATTCCCCTATGGGCTGGTAGGGAAGGGGTTAAAGGTCACTCTATCCAATCTGATTTTACAATCTCCTTTAGATCTACCACCGTGTAGTACAAGGGCATGTCTGATTTAATACATATTGAATGGATTATTTAGCTGGGTCCTCCTATTCCATATTTTTGGGTAAATCTACAGACAATTGTAAGGAGGGTGGACAATTAGATTACATACTGCATGGCCAGCTTTATACAAGTACATAGGAGAGAGTGGATAGAGACACTCAGCTGTCAGGCCCTGTTCACACCCCTTATGTTACTGCAGGCGCTTGTGTTTTTTTTGGGGGCGTTTTGGAATGTTTCCGCTCATCGCACATAGTGCAGGCTATTCTCTTGAATGGGTTGCCCTATGTGTGACAAGTGCCTCCAAGAAGCTCCAGAAGTTTTTTAGAGCAGAGTATGGCACCTTTTATGGCACAAAGCTTTTTAGTTCATTTGCAGTACATTTTTCACATGGCAATTGTGCATATGCTACCTTCGATTGGGGAACCATTATAATTTAATGGCAACATAAGAGAGATGTGCATTTGCAGCACATTTATGAATTGCATATCAAAGTGCATGTTTTTTGTGTGGTTTACCATGTGTTCAGAATTGTGCAGATGTGAATGGAGCCTTACGGTTCGTGTGTAAGCACACCGATTACACTTTATGGCCCAATTCACACCTAGCGTAGTAGAAGTATACATGGTTTGGCTTGTTTTTCCTGCAACATGCATAGGACAGCCCATTGTTTTTTTTTTTTTAAATATATATTTTTATTGAAAAGATAGTAAAATAAAAGGGTGCAACAAACAATTTTACAATAGCTAAAGGATACAAGCCCAAGTAATGTGATAGTTCAGTACATGATAGATGTTCTAGCTTTATTAAAATAATATCCATGTACTGGCATCTGACAAAAAGAAAATTGAAACGCGTAATAAAGGGTCAAGAATGCTATCATTGATAGCTGGTACACAACCATTTAAACTTTAGTATCAGGCATTTTAAAAAGACCCACTTATATCAGAGTCCACTGCATTCCCCTTTACATCAGAGTGCCCCCTGCACTGTAAGGTTGAATCCTGCAGACTATGATGTAAAGGGGAACTCTGGGAATGTGGGGAGGACTCTGGTGACCAGAGACCACCTAACGCAGAAAGTGAACACTAAGGTAAGTGGGTTTACTGATATAAGGGGGAAACCTTTAGATCAGTGCCCCCTCACAATATTGTATTGACCCCTCCTAAGACTGGCCTGGCGGTGCTGTCACTGACCTCCTCTCAGGTGCACCGTGCGGGGCTCAGTCAGTCTCCTCCAGCTTGGTGTCTCTGGTTTTATCCCATAGTTTCCTCTCCACCGTCCATACATGTCTGACTTCTCCCATGACCCTTATCCTGACAGCACTCCCACTTTTGACTCCTCTCCAGACCTGATATAAGACAAGAGATGGTCAGAGGCTGCGGACGGTACAGGAAGAGGTCAGAGGCTGCGGACGGTACAGGGAGAGGTCTGAGGCTGCGGACGGTACAGGGGGAGGTCAGAGGCTGCGGACGGTACAGGGGAAGGTCAGAGGCTGCGGACGGTACAGGGGGAGGTCAGAGGCTGCGGACGGTACAGGGGGAGGTCAGAGGCTGCGGATGGGGGACAGGAGGTCAGAGGCTGCGGATGGGGGACAGGAGGTCAGAGGCTGCGGATGGGGGACAGGAGGTCAGAGGCTGTGGAGGTCAGAGGCTGCGGAGGGGGAGCAGGAGGTCAGAGGCTTCTGAGGAGGGGACAGGAGGTCAGAGGCTTCTGTGGAGGGGCTTAGGAGGTCAGAGGCTGCAGAGGGGGGGACAGGAGGTCAGAGGCTGCAGAGGGGGGACAGGAGGTCAGAGGCTGCCGAGAGGGGGACAGGAGGTCAGAGGCTGCAGAGATCAGAGGCTATAAAGGGGGGCAGGAGGTCAGAGGCTGAGGAGGGGGGGACAGGAGGTCAGAGGCTGCGGATGGGGGACAGGAGGTCAGAGGCTGCGGATGGGGGACAGGAGGTCAGAGGCTGTGGAGGTCAGAGGCTGCGGAGGGGGAGCAGGAGGTCAGAGGCTTCTGAGGAGGGGACAGGAGGTCAGAGGCTCCTGAGGAGGGGACAGGAGGTCAGAGGCTGCAGAGAGGGGGACAGGAGGTCAGAGGCTGCAGAGATCAGAGGCTATAGAGGGGGGCAGGAGGTCAGAGACTGCGAAGGGGGGAACAGGAGGTCAGAGGCTGCGGAGGTCAGAGGCTGAGGAGGGGGGGACAGGAGGTCAGAGGCTGCAGAGGGGGGACAGGAGGTCAGAGGCTGCAGAGGGGGGGACAGGAGGTCAGAGGCTGCGGAGGGGGGGGACAAGAGGTCAGAGGCTGTGGAGGGGGGGCAGGAGGTCAGAGGCTGCGGAGGGGGGGACAGGAGGTCAGAGGCTGCGGAGGGGGGGGACAGGAGGTCAGAGGCTGCGGAGGGGGGGACAGGAGGTCAGAGGCTGCGGAGGGGGGGACAGGAGGTCAGAGGCTGCAGAGAGGGGGACAGGAGGTCAGAGGCTGCAGAGAGGGGGACAGGAGGTCAGAGGCTGCAGAGATCAGAGGCTATAGAGGGGGGCAGGAGGTCAGAGGCTGCGAAGGGGGGAACAGGAGGTCAGAGGCTGTAGAGGTCAGAGGCTGAGGTGGGGGGGACAGGAGGTCAGAGGCTGCAGAGGGGGGGACAGGAGGTCAGAGGCTGCGGATGGGGGACAGGAGGTCAGAGGCTGCGGATGGGGGACAGGAGGTCAGAGGCTGCGGATGGGGGACAGGGGGTCAGAGGCTGCGGAGGGGGAGCAGGAGGTCAGAGGCTTCTGAGGAGGGGACAGGAGGTCAGAGGCTTCTGAGGAGGGGACAGGAGGTCAGAGGCTGCAGAGAGGGGGACAGGAGGTCAGAGGCTGCAGAGAGGGGGACAGGAGGTCAGAGGCTGCAGAGATCAGAGGCTATAGATGGGGGCAGGAGGTCAGAGGCTGCGAAGGGGGGAACAGGAGGTCAGAGGCTGCAGAGGTCAGAGGCTGAGGAGGGGGGGGCAGGAGGTCAGAGGCTGCAGAGGGGGGACAGGAGGTCAGAGGCTGCAGAGGGGGGACAGGAGGTCAGAGTTTGCAGAGGGGGGAACAGGAGGTCAGAGGCTGCAGGGGGGGCAGAAGGTCAGAGGCTGTAGAGGGGGGGCAGGAGGTCAGAGGCTGCAGAGGGGGGGCAGGAGGTCAGAGGCTGTGGAGGGGGGAACAGGAGGTCAGAGGCTGCAGGGGGGGGGGCAGAAGGTCAGAGGCTGCAGAGGGGGGGGACAGGAGGTCAGAGGCTGCAGAGGGGGGGGGACAGGAGGTCAGAGGCTGCAGAGGGGGGGACAGGAGGTCAGAGGCTGCGGAGGGGGGGACAGGAGGTCAGAGGCTGTGGAGGGGGGGGGACAGGAGGTCAGAGGCTGCGGAGGGGGGAGACAGGAGGTCAGAGGCTGTGGAGGGGGGAACAGGAGGTCAGAGGCTGCAGGGGGGGCAGAAGGTCAGAGGCTGCAGAGGGGGGGACAGGAGGTCAGAGGCTGCAGAGGGGGGGGCAGGAGGTCAGAGGCTGCAGAGGGGGGGGACAGGAGGTCAGAGGCTGCGGAGGGGGGGGACAGGAGGTCAGAGGCTGTGGAGGGGGGGGACAGGAGGTCAGAGGCTGCGGAGGGGGGATCAGGAGGTCAGAGGCTGTGGAGGGGGGGGACAGGAGGTCAGAGGCTGCGGAGGAGGGGGGACAGGAGGTCAGAGGCTGTGGAGGGGGGGACAGGAGGTCAGAGGCTGTGGAGGGGGGGACAGGAGGTCAGAGGCTGCGGAGGGGGGGGACAGGAGGTCAGAGGCTGTGGAGGGGGGGACAAGAGGTCATAGGCTGCGGAGGGGGGGACAGGAGGTCAGAGGCTGCGGAGGGGGGGGACAGAGGGTCAGAGGTTGCAGAAGTCAGTGGCATCGGAGGGGGGGGCAGGAGGTCAGAGGCTACATGATGGAGGGGACACGCCCACATATATAGCAACAATATCCATAAAAAACGCCCATGATAGGCCATCCTAGCTGCAAAAGCAGCTGTATGCAATCACTAACCCCCCCCACCGCATCGCGAATCACGCATGCCCAGCGCGATCCGTGATCAGAGAATCAGGGGAGCAAAGGTATGGATCAAAAAAGGCCATTCACTGCCACAGCCCAGCACACTCACCTGCGGAGGGGAAATAGATCCTTCCGGGGTGACCAATAGACAGACGCGCGCGCATGCGCACTGCCGCAAGCAGGGCTGGATAGGAACTAGTGTGCGCCAGCCGCAAACCCGGGGACACAAAACGGCGGCGCACACAGGAAATTACACAGACACATAGGAGGGGCCAGGCTAAGAGAACAGAAATCTGGCAAATCAAAACATACATTTGTATGTCGGCCGGCCCGGCCGCAGCCA
This sequence comes from Rana kukunoris, assembly GCA_029574335.1. Classification (NCBI taxonomy): domain Eukaryota; kingdom Metazoa; phylum Chordata; class Amphibia; order Anura; family Ranidae; genus Rana; species Rana kukunoris. Next base: position 232,284,965 of record CM056049.1, on the reverse strand, counting down.
TGTTTTTTTCGGGCGCCGCCGCCCTCACACCGGCCTCCAGGAGCAGCCAGGCAGCCGGCCCACCGGGATTTTTCCCGGTCTCCCGGTGGGCCAGTCCGGCCCTGCTCGTCACCTGTCTTATCTCACTTCAATCACGTTGTACCAGATACATGCTGTTTTGGGAACAGATTTTCAATCTATACTGCAAACTTACTGATATTTTTATTCAACCATCGCCCATGGTGGCTCTCCTGTCCATGATACCTGGATCTCTTCACTCAGTGAAAAAATACATGCTTAGACACTTCCTCAATGCAGCCAGAACAGTCATTCCTAGACATTGGAGATCAACTTCCGTACCCTCCCTAGGGGAATGGGCAATTCAACTAGACTCCATCAGAAAACTGAAAATGCAAGAAATGGGAGCAGAAGATTTTTTTTTCATAACTGGAATGACTGGGTCAGGTTTAGAGACTCACCTCACCTGAATTCCTGACTTTGGCTAAAGGAAACTCGACCATCGTTCCCAACGAGCCATGATGGAGTGTCTTGGTAAACCAACAACTTCCAACTTTGGTTTCCATCTCCCTCCCATTAGAGATCTCCCCCCATTTTTTTTTTTTACTTATTGCAAATTAATTGAGGAATATATACCCTTGACATACAAATGATAAATAATGCATCTCAAACAATGGTACACGTTTTTCTATATATACCCACTATATTATGTATATTATAAAAGTGAATCTGAATTTTTAATTGGAAACTTAATTAAAACAAAAATAAAATAAATAAATAATGGCATAGTACCATTGCTTCCACAAGACCTTCAGCAGGTCACAGGATGTCCTGGGTAGATTTTCTAAAGACAGTAGGGTGTCAGGTACCATCTTTAAGAGTTTTTTTTATATAATTCCCAATGGTTGGAACAGTGGGATGTTGTATTGGTGAGTCTGAAGGCACGTGACCACATGTTAGGGGTAGCACTACTATTTAGTTCTTCAGGCCATTTTGAGACGGCGGTGATTTGAGACTAGGGGTGTGTAACACGACCCCCAATGGGACAGGGGTTAACGCCATTTACGATATTCCATTCCAAACCCAAGACGGCAATCGACACTCCACAATCTGGCAGACGAACCCCAATAACGAGACACAGCTCTGTTTGAGGTTCAAATGAATAAAGAGTTTAATGGGAAACTCAGGCTTCTTAAATACAGTTCGCAACAAAATATGAACAATGACTGAACTCCACCCACAGCATGATACAATGAGCCCAATACACATCTTTTGGGTAGACTTTCTGGCACCAGGTCTGATATTTAACTAATCATTTACCCAGACAAGGTGACTCCGAGATAGGCTCCTCTCACCTGCTGTACAATACACATTCCTTTAGTAGACATAATTTACATGCTAATTAACTACAGCTGACAGGTCAGACATGTGCTAACTCACAACACACATTATCATCAATAGAACTTCACACAATACAGTGTCAATTAGCATAACACAATGAAAGTTTCTTAGAAGCCAGACTAATGTTAATTTACATGACAGTAGCAGACAACATTAACATCTTAACAGTCTATGTTCCCACATTAAATGAGTCACTCTTTCTTATTGACCTGTTGGGTTCAGAATCAACAACCTGTAAATAGTTCTTGCAGACATTCTTGAATATATTGTGGATTACAGACCCATGTTAAAACAATCCAACATATGTCCCTCATTTCCTGGCTCAATCTGTGTAAGAGCTTCTGGGTCCCATGGGCCCTCCCGTTACATGTCTCCCCTTTCGGCAGGAGACTAACAGAGGAGGAGACCCCAGACGGGTTGACTCCGAAGTTAGTCCATAGTTCCATTCCTCTAATGCCTGGACAACCCGTCAGCATTGCCATTTTGCTTACCAGGTCGGTAGCTGATGGTGAAGTTGTAAGGTTGCAGGGTGAATAATGGAATTCAGTTCTGGAACAGTCACTTGCTTTGCTCTCTCAATGGCTCCCAAAACTTGTTGCTGATGCTCTTGGGAGAGATAAGACACAACCTGGATGCAAATCCCATTTAACCTTTTGACAATTTAAGCCTGTTTGTGTATTTCAATGTTCAAGCCATGGGACATCTCATAATACATGACGTAGTGTCATTGCATCTCCGATTTCTCACTGGACAACTTGTCACATTCCAATTTTATACTGTGATTTTGTGCCTGATCTAAGGTACATGTCGGGGAAGATAGTCTTACCCGGGTCTCAGCAGCAAGCGGCTTGGTTCCAGCAACACGGGTGTGGGCGCAGGTAGTCACTGGGTTTCCTTCATCACCCCCACATTCATGTGTCCTGAACCAACCCCCCAATCCAGGTAAACCTGGGCAATAGGTAACCGGAAGACGGTGCCTCCTGCTACTCTTACGGCTACAATGTCTCCGGTGTGCTGGCTCTCTGGGATGAGTTTCTTCTGTAGCAGGGTCATGGTGGCGCCAGTATCACGTAGTCCATTGGCTACCTTTCCATTGACCCAGACAGCCTGCCTGTATTTCTGCCTGTTGTCCTGGTTAGCTGCTTTTATTGGATCTGCCTCGTGCAGTACACCCCAATGTTCTTCCTCCTCAATGCAGTGGGCCACAGGCATGGATGTGCGGGGGTTCCCCCTTTCTGGCTGTCTCCATGACTGCGACTGCCTGGGTGGATTCAACGGACAGTCTAGCTTTTTGTGTCCTAGCTGTTTACACCCAAAACACGCGGACCGTTTTCATCGGACGTGTCTCCTGGGATATTTTGGACTGATGTGTGTACACAGGATTAGACCAAAATCCCAGTTGACAGAGAACATGGTGACGTGGCGGTGACGTTGTCACTGCGACGTGCGAAAACAACCCCTATGCTTCCCATATAGTTTACTATGGGCGATATATAGATGATGTTGTAATAATTTGGGATGGTCCTGAGTCCTCCATCCCCACCTTCGTCCAGCACTGTAACAATAATACTATGGGACTTTCCTTTACCTCAGTCTCTGACAGTAACAAATTGGCCTTCTTGGATTTAGAACTTTTCCATCACAATGATAAAATCTGTGCTACAAACTATACCAAACCTACGTCAGGAAATTCATATTTACATTTCAACAGCTGTCACCACCCACGGTGGGTGAAGAATAGCCACAAAAGCCAATTCTGCCGCCAGAAGCATAACTGTACGCGTATACAGGACTACAACACCCAGGGTCAAATATTAAAAACCAAATTCAAAGACAAAGGTTATCCAGACCAGATTATCAATGAAGCGTTCCATCACTATCTCAATAATAATGTGAGGAATACCAGAGAAGAAGAGAACACAGAAAACACCAGGGATACTACAAAACCTGTCAGATTTGTGACACAATTTCACAATAAATTCAAAAGAATGGAAAAAATAATCACAAAACATTCGATTCTGAACGAGGATCCTCACTTAAAATCTACTCTGAGCGACAGACACTTGGTGACCTATAGACGGGCCAAAAATATAAAAAGCCAAATAGCACCCAGCAGAATCAAACCAATACGGCCATCAGTCAGTGAACCTTTGATGCTTTTTAATATTAAAGGCATGTATCAGTGCAAGAAGCCTCTTTGCCTCACGTGCGCTCAAGTTACGCACAGGCAAAAGGACTTCTCTCAAAAAGGAAAACAATATATCATCCCGGACTTCTTCAACTGTGGATCCGATTATGTAGTGTACTGTCTTACATGCCCTTACTTTATGTAGGCCGCCCCATACGTACACTCCGCAAGCACTTTGGAGAACACCGCAATCTGATAGAGAAGGGTTCTGACAAGCATAGTGTGCCCAGACATTTTAAGGAACATCACAAACAACTCTCCTCAGAATTACGTGTATGGGTTATTGAATCCATCCCCCATACATTTCCTACTGCTGAACGCTATAAGAGATTGTGAGAGAGAGAGAGAATTACTGGATATACACCTTAGATACTTTATCGCCAGGTGGCCTCAACAAAGGCATTGAGATTAATATTCTGTTGTGATCCGCATCATGGTACCTCCCACTTGTGTATTTTATGCATATTATGGCGACTATGCAATTTTTTTTTACAGTTTTTACACACATTTTTTACATATATTTTTATTATATTATATATCTGTAGTCCCACCCCCTCCCCGTTATTCCCAACCCTCTTACTAAAATGATCTAGTATTTAAGTATAAGTATACATTATTATGATTATTATTAGTATTATTGTCATCATATATACCACCATTGTGTTAATTTTAGATTGTTGGGCCATTTACTCTTAATACATTCCATATTTATTGTTTTGTGATCAGATCCTATAGAGTTTTATTAGTTTTTTAACTAATTATTTTTGGTGATAATTTATTAATTCTATTTAATTAATGTTATTTATGTTACCATCTAGTTTTGTCTATAATCATCCTCTACCTCTTTTTTATATATATACCATTACTGATCCCCCACAGTTTTCATAAATTGGGTGTAAGTATAGAAATTAAATTAGCATAGAGGTTATAAATAATCTTAGTATGCAGTATTAATATAATATACAGTTTAATAGAGTTTATATATAGCCTTAAATCAATGACTTTGGTATATGTCCTTTTTATGAACCGATTTTTAACATTTGTCATTCCTAGTTGTGTCACCAATGTTCTTATTAGTACTATATCTTGGCCACTCCCCCGTGCTGCTGTGCTCTAGCTTGTGTGGTCTCCGTGACTACCTGAGCCGATTGCCACTCCACCCTTGCCACTCCCCCACACTCCCCCTTGCCACTCCCCCACACTCCCTCTTGCCACATGGTATAAATTACAACATCTAAGATGGCCACCTATCAAGCCTAAAGAAGGGACACGCATGTCCCTATCGCGAAGCACTGCCTGCCAGCCTGAATCCCAGAATTGACGACAACATCACATCACAGAGCCTCCACGATCCCCGTCCCAGCCGCCGGCCAGCGCTGTACACATTCAGTGCAGACAGGACTGCTACAGGACTCAGATCTTAACCATCAGCCCGTGATGTACACACTCCACCAGGACTAATGCGGATGAAACACACTTAACCCTTGACATGCCTGATTATCTCTACTCAAATGTGAGTGTTTTTAATCCCTTTTTATTAAGTGGTCTTGCATAGCAAGAGCACTTACTATTCTCTCACATATATATTATTATTATTATTTTTATAGCCAAATTTACCACCCTAACTCCTCCCACAGTTTTTACGCTACATAGACGAGTAATATATCAAATCGAGCGGCTTGTTCCCGAATAGTGGGCTATTACTTTGTGGAACGTTTCGCCAAATCGTTCGCGAAATATCGTCATATTTGCGGCGAAATTTTCCCATAGGAATGAATGGTGAGAGCTAGAGCACAGAATGGCAAAAACGGAAAAATCATTACATGATTTGTAAACTGCGACCACTCCCTCATTTTCAAGCCGACCTACACAAATCTTATATCAAAATGTTCAGCTGTCCCTGCTGACACTACACGTGTTGACGACTAAGCGATCGGTCAAATGGTTTTCAAGATACAGACATTTGTTTGCAACACACGCCATCCATCATTTCAATGAAAGTGTTACGTACCTGGGATGTGAGCCTGACGTGCAGAGGAAGGCCTCTCGTACAACTCCGGCTCGCGGACTACTGGCAGTGAAACAGTAGCCACAGGAGCACGGTGGGGTATGAGTGCCTGTAAACAGTTCAGTAGTCCCTGTAGTAGCGGTGATCAGCAGGTGGATGAGCTGACACGATGCTTGACTGGTGGCAGGCTGGGATGAACCACGGAGCAGTACCAGATGCAGGCTTGCAGGGCTGGGAGCTGTAGCAGGCTGGATGAGCCGGATGCAGGGTCAGACAGGCCGGGTCGGTAATAATCAGGCAGATCAGGCAAAGACGTTAGGCAGAAGAGAGGTCAGGTCACAAGCCAAGTAGTACTGGAAGATCATCAGACAGAATCAGCAGGCAGGATCAGAGTCTAAGGGAAGCCGGGATCAGAACATGCAGCAGGTATTCACAGGTAACAACAAGCTGGATCAGAGTCAGAGGTCACACAGGAAACAGGAAATGACACGGAAGCTGCAGACCAAACAGCAAGGAACCTCTGTAGGAGCCTTGCTTAAATAGCCTGCCTGACTCCATTATTAGTGACAGGTGTGTGTCTTAAAGTGCTAGTACGCATGCGTGCATGCCGGGCGCTTGCATGGAAAGTCTGTCTTCCCTGACATTGCCCCCTCCCTACGGGCAACCTCCGGGTGCCCAACTGGTTCCTCTTTTGTGGGTTCCTGCGGAAGAAGGCACGGATCAAGTCTGTGGCATGTACATTTTGTGCGGGTTCCCAGGAATTCTCCTCTGGACCATAACCCTTCCACTTAATTAAATATTGCGTCTGACCCCTTCTTTTCCTGCAGTCTAAAACAGCCTCGACCTCAAATTCCTCGTCCCCATCAATAATAATAGGTGTGGGAGGACCAGGTCTATGTTCTGGAAATGGATCTGGCACAACAGGCTTCAGCAAGGAAACATGAAACACTGGGTGGATCTTAAAAGATTCAGGTAAGGTTAATTCAAAAGAAACGTCATTAATTTTTCTCCTTACCGGAAATGGTCCTACGAACCTTGGTGCCAGCTTTTTAGAAGGACAAATTCAAATTCGTCGTGGAAAGCCATACTTGATCTCCTGGTTGCACGATTAGTTCCCCTCTTCTTTTCTTGTCAAATGACTTCTTGCTGTCCTCCTGGGCTTTCGCGATGGTTTCCTGCAACAACATATTATTTCGAGAGAAAAAGTCCAGAGTATCCTGGACAGCTGGAACGGAAGATTCTGTGACAAGATTAGGTAAGAAGGTGGGATGGAATCCGTAATTAGCAAAGAACGGGGATTGCTTGGTGGCAGAATGGTTGGCATTATTATAGGCGAATTCCGCCAGGGGTAATAATGATACCCAATCGTCCTGGACAAAAGAAGTAAAACGGATGTATTGTTCTAGGGTCTGATTAGTTCTCTCCGTCTGCCCATTAGTTTGTGGGTGGTAAGCGGAAGAGAATGAGAGTTCAATCTGTAGGGTCTCGCACAAGGCCTTCCAAAATCTGGATGTGAACTGGACGCCGCGATCAGACACGATATTTGCAGGGACTCCATGAAGTCTGACAATTTATTTTATGAACACCCGAGCAGTTTCTGCAGCCGATGGTGTACTCTTTAGGGGAATGAAATGAGCCATCTTTGAAAAGCGATCCACTACCACAAAGATAGCGGTGCACTCTTCAGATGGTGGAAGATCAACTATAAAATCCATAGCAATCATCTGCCACTGTCTGTCAGGTATAGGCAGAGGTCTGAGCAATCCCCAAGCCTTGTTACGGGAGCTTTTACTCCGGATGCAGGTGGTGCATGAATTTACATAGGATCTGCAGTCTTTCTCCAACCCTGGCCACCAAAATGAGCGTTGTACAAGTTCAACAGTCTTATGAACCCCAAAATGGCCTGCCAAAGGGTGGTCATGACAAACCCCCAAGATCATTGCTCTAACCTCTTTAGGTACAAAAATCTGCTTACCCCTCCATAATAGTCCATTCTTTGCTTGTAGTGTGACCCCTGGAGGACTGGGTGTTTCTGCAGAAGCTTGCTGTAACTGAGACAAAAGGTCAGTGTGTAATAGCAGGAAGTTTCCAGCCGGTAAAATAGTATCTGGTATTAGGATGTCTCTTGGATCTTCAAACATGCGTGACAACGCATCGGGCTTAGTATTCTTTGATCCGGGCCTGTATGTAATATGAAATGAGAATCTCGAGAAAAAGAGAGCCCAGCGAGCTTGGCGTGGTTTGAGGCGTTTAGCGGACCGCAGATACTCGAGATTCTTATGATCCGTGTAGATCAGAATTGGATGGGCCGCTCCCTCCAGCAAGTATCTCCATTCCTCCAACGCGGCTTTGATCGCCAACAGTTCCCGATCCCCTACATCGTAGTTTCTTTCAGCTGACGTGAGTTTGCGTGAAAAGAATGCTACCGGATGGGTTACCTCTTTGAGGCCTTGACGTTGGGATAGAATGGCACCAACTGCACTTTCTGAAGCATCCACCTCCACAATATAGGGCAAGTTAGAGTCTGGGTGACTTAGGACAGGAGCAATGGTAAACCGTTTCTTCAACGTTTCAAAAGCGGCTTGAGCCTCAGGAGTCCAACAGAAACGCATACCTTGTTTGGTCAGCTGTGTAATAGGGTGAATGATAGCGGAAAAGTTCTTGATAAATTTGCGATAAAAGTTGGCAAAGCCCACAAAGCGTTGTATTCCCTTCTTGTCTGTGGGGGCTGGCCAATCTAGTATCGCTGAGACTTTCTGTGGGTCCATCTTGATCCCGTTGGTCGAAATGATCAGACCTAAGAACTGGATGCTCTGTTGCTCAAAGACGCATTTTTCGGCTTTAGCATAAAGTCCATATTTGCGGAGCCGGCACAATACGCTTTTAACATGCCCTCTGTGCACCTCTAATGATACAGAGAATATCAAAATGTCGTCAAGGTAGACAACCACGAAAATATCCAGAAAGTCTTTGAAAATATCGTTAATAAAGTACTGGAAGGTGGCAGGGGCGTTACAAAGGCCAAAGGGCATAACTAGATATTCAAAGTGCCCAAATCTGCTACGGAAGGCAGTTTTCCACTCATCCCCTTCTCGTATGCGAACCAGGTTATAGGCCCCTCTTAAATCCAGCTTAGTAAAGATGCTTGCTGATTTGAGTCTTTGGAACAGTTCAGGGACTAAAGGAAGGGGATAGCGATTCTTCACTGTTATTTTATTTAGGTCACGATAGTCCACACATGGTCTCAGGGAATGATCCTTCTTTTCTACAAAAAATATACCGGCACCGGCCGGTGAGGTAGAGGGACGGATGAATCCTTTCTGCAGGTTCTCATCAATATAGTCCTTCAAGACCCCTGATTCCCGTTCAGATAAAGGAAAGATGCGCCCAAATGGAATCTCGGCCCCGGGAAGGAGCTCAATGGGGCAGTCATAAGGTCTGTGTGGGGAAAGGGTGTCTGCTCCTCGTTTGCTGAAAACATCCAGGTATTCGTGGTAAGAATCCGGAACTACTTGACATAATTCAGGGTCTGTGTCCATACACAGCAGGGTAGCAGGTGAGGGTGGTGAAGTTTCCAAACAGTGTCTCTGGCAATATGGTGACTGGAACTTGACACTTCCGGATTCCCAGTCTATCTGTGGGTTGTGGGCCTGTAGCCAGGGTAGGCCCAGGATGACGGGATAGAAGGGCGAAGAGATTGCGTCTAAACGCAGCAGCTCTCGGTGGTTGGTGGAGGAGGTGGTCAACATTGGTGGGGTCACCTTGGTTACCAGTCCAGATTTAATGTGAGACCCATCAGCCAAGAATACAGTGAGCCCCTGTTCTCTGGTTTGTAGAGGAATGTGTTGCTGAGCTGCAAAGGACTGGTCAATGAAACAGCTACACGCTCCAGAATCGATAATAGCAGTCACTGATACGGTTCTTCCCGGCAGCTGGAAGGAAACAGGCAGATCGATATGCGCTGAGCTGGCAGACAAGGCAGGCCGGGGTAACTGGTTGGGTGAAGAAAGGGAAAGACATTTACGCAGCTTGGCAGGACAGGTACGTACAAAGTGACCGGCAGCTCCACAGTACAGACAGAGGTTATTTATTCGTCGGCATTGGCGTTCTTCTGGAGTCAATGAAGAACGGGTCAGGCCCAATTGCATGGGTTCAAGCGTCTCTGGAGTAGGGAAAGCAGAGTTTCCAGGAGCCAGGTTAGGAGAATCAGGGATCTTGGGTAACATCCAGGTTGGACGTGAGTGCTGTATGGTTTTTTCAGACCTGCGTTCTCGTAGGCGGCGGTCAATCTGAATGGACGTAGTGATTAGGGTTTCCAGAGAGCTTGGCACCCCGACCCGAGCGAGCTCATCTTTCAGATTTTCAGAGAGACCCAAACGAAACTGGTGACGCAGGGCTGCATCATTCCAGCTGGTGTCTGCACTCCAGCGTCTAAAGTCACTGACATAGTCTTCGGCCGCTCTATGGCCTTGCTGTAGTGCATGAAGAGCGGCTTCAGCGGTGGTGGTACGATGTGGGTCGTCATAAATCAGTGCCATGGCACCAAAGAACGTTTGCATGGTGTCTAGTTGTGCGTTTTTCTCTTCTAACAGCCGGTGGGCCCAAGACTGCGGTTCCCCTTGTAGGAGAGAAATAATAAATCTCACTTTGGTGGCTTCCAGGGAAAAAGTCTGTAGCTGAAGAGCAAAGTAGAGCTGGCAGGCATTGCGGAAGGCTCTAAAGTTACTCCGATCACCGGAAAACCTCTCAGGCGTAGGTACTTGGGGCTCAGGGGGTGACACCATTACTGTATGGTTGGCTGAAGTCCCAGTTTGGGTGGTGGAGGAGGCAGGATCGGATGCAGGAGCTATGGTTGCTGGCGTGGACAGGGACTGTACCTGCTCTTCCAGACGCACGTATCCCTCCTGCAGCGATTTAACCGCTTTTGTAAGAGCAGCGAGGTGCTGACATATTTCATCCACTGGAGAGGATCCTCTTGCAGGCTCAGACATGGCTGTTTGGTACTGTTACGTACCTGGGATGTGAGCCTGACGTGCAGAGGAAGGCCTCTCGTACAACTCCGGCTCGCGGACTACTGGCAGTGAAACAGTAGCCACAGGAGCACGGTGGGGTATGAGTGCCTGTAAACAGTTCAGTAGTCCCTGTAGTAGCGGTGATCAGCAGGTGGATGAGCTGACACGATGCTTGACTGGTGGCAGGCTGGGATGAACCACGGAGCAGTACCAGATGCAGGCTTGCAGGGCTGGGAGCTGTAGCAGGCTGGATGAGCCGGATGCAGGGTCAGACAGGCCGGGTCGGTAATAATCAGGCAGATCAGGCAAAGACGTTAGGCAGAAGAGAGGTCAGGTCACAAGCCAAGTAGTACTGGAAGATCATCAGACAGAATTAGCAGGCAGGATCAGAGTCTAAGGGAAGCCGGGATCAGAACATGCAGCAGGTATTCACAGGTAACAACAAGCTGGATCAGAGTCAGAGGTCACACAGGAAACAGGAAATGACACGGAAGCTGCAGACCAAACAGCAAGGAACCTCTGTAGGAGCCTTGCTTAAATAGCCTGCCTGACTCCATTATTAGTGACAGGTGTGTGTCTTAAAGTGCTAGTACGCATGCGTGCATGCCGGGCGCTTGCATGGAAAGTCTGTCTTCCCTGACAGAAAGTCAATGGAGGAAAGAAAATTGAAAACTGAATATTGCAAGGCAATTTGTAAACTGCGACTGTGCCTTCAAATTTAATATTTTAGAGACATACTATACATCAGGTTGAAGGTCTGGGTCTTGTGATTCGTAAAATATAAAGATATTCGCTGTGCGATTTATAGTTTTTAAAATACAATCATTTGAAAAAGCACAGTAAAAAACAAGCCAGAATCTGAGTGGCTGTTTAGAGTGGCTGCCTGCATGTGTTTACATTGGTTTCCTAGGAGACGATGTCTCCTCACACACAGCTGAGGGGCTTTCTATAGCTCCTCCCACACAGCTGTGAGGTGATATGGCTCTATTTTTCAGGCATATCCCACTTTTAAGTAAACAATGGGGTTTATTTACTAAAGCTGGAAAGCGCAATATAAGGCTCACTTCTGCACACAAACCAATGAGCTTCCAGGTTTTATTACCAGGCTTAACTGAACAAGCTGGGGTTAGAAGCTTATTGTTTTTTCTGCAGAAGTGAGCCTGATATTGCGATTTCCAGCATTAGTAAATAAACCCTAGTGTGTACTTAAAAGCGGGGTATGCCTGTATTTGGCTCTGTGTAACTTCTGCATACTCTGCATATAGAAACCATCCATAGCATCCAGTCCATAGAAACCATCCATAGCAACCAGACCATAGCAACCCTCCATAGCAACCACTCCATAGCAACCACTCCATAGCAACCACTCCATAGCAACCCGTCCATAGCAACCACTCCATAGCAACCGTCCATAGCAACCAGTCCATAGCAACCAGTCCATAGTAACCACTCCATAGCAACCAGACCATAGCAACCAGACTATAGCAACTGTCCATAGCAACCAGTCAATAGCAACTGTCCATAGCAACCCGCCCATAGCAACCCGTCCATAGCAACCCGTCCATAGCAACCCGACCATAGCAACCAGTCCATAGCAACCAGTCCATAGCAACCAGACCATAGCAACCAGACCATAGCAACCCCTCCATAGCAACCCCTCCATAGCAACCCCTCCATAGCAACCCGTTTTTGATGGGGCAAATAGGATGGCGCAGTTTTGATGGGGTAGTTTTTGATGAAGCAGTTTTTGATGGGGCAATGGATCGAAATGGATAGACACATTGTTGGATCACATTTACATCTCCAGGGGCACCGTCTCCAGTATGGAGTATTGGTGAAGGCAAGAACACGTCACACAATTTCCCCAGAAATTGTACCTTTTCTAGTTAAAGATGTTTTAAATATTCGTGCTTGGGTAATTTGGTGAACAAAGTTAATGACCGTTCTTGTTGTATCTGGAGCCTGTCTGTCAGGTATGAAGTCAACTTGGTCTGGATGCACCAAGGAGGATAAACATTTCAACAACCTAGAGGCAATGACTTCAGCAAATATTTTTACATCTGTGTTAAGGTGCGATATCAGTCTATAGTTAATCCTTGAGGTAGTTTGGTTATGGTGGTAATCTCCAGTTTGGGTATGGTGGTAATTTTTGAGTGTGACATATCTATCAGCAGAGAACCAGAGGTGGCAGCATAATTGAAGAGATAAGTCAGGTGCGGTAAGACAAGGTCAGCAAATTGTTTACAAAATGTGTTAGTGTAGACATCTTCACCAGGGGATTTGTGTAGAGGAAGGGGTTTGATAGCTTGAATGATTTCCTTGTATGTGAAGGGTTAAGAAAGTAGCTCTAGGTCAGTGATGGTGAAACTATGGCACGCGTGCCACAGCCGGCACGCTGAGCCCTCTCTGTGGGCATGTGAGAAAATTCTGTGAATCATGTACAGAGGTGTATCTCGTCCACAGCTACCCTCCACATAGAACTACATTTCCCACAAGTCTTTGGGTTCAAGGGCGATGTGTCTAGGATGGGCGTGGACGAGATGAAGGGTTACTCCAGGTTGGATGGCAGGTGGAACATGTGGTGGGGATTGAGCCAATGGGGGGCCGTGTCTAGGATGGGTGTGGACAAGAATGAAGAGCTGCTCCGTGTTGGATGGTAGACAGAACAGGTGGTGGGGATTGAGCCAATAAGGGGCCTTGATGGTGCCTACTGAAGATGCCCAATCACAGGTCGTTCTCGTGCCCGGGAACTGAGTCGGTAATTGCTGACACTGTTTAAGTAAGTGTACATGCTGTGTGGGGAAGTAATGTGTTTAGTTGTGTACACAATTCTTCTGTGCCTCAAATAGAAACAAATTATTCTAGGTCAGAATAATGTTGTGTATGTGCTGCCTGTGTAACTCTCTATCAAAGCTGTCAGAGAAGCATTTTCCGTTGGATATGAAAAGGAAATAAATGAAAGCTGCAGATGTCTCATGCTTTGTGTTGGCTATTCAGGTTTATCTGGCTAGGAATGCCTCCTAGATTTTGCAGAGACCACTGCAGTACAATGAGATGTAAATACATATGGTTTTTGTCCCTGCCATCCCCCTGTATTTTATTACACCAGAGTCAAATGACAGACAGTCCAGAATCTCTGGTATTATACAGAGGTGTAAAGCTGCTGCTGGAAGTTTGCATCTGACGTGCAATGAACTGCACAGGCATTGTGAGTAATCCATTGTTAAAGCATTGTTACAGTTGTCCTTGAGTGTTCACGTTCAGAAGGATGTTTCCTGGACATTGAGGGCTATGAACATAGTCAGGAATGAGAGATTTTCTAAGTAGTCTTCTGCTACAACAATGCAGGGCAACCAGTATGTCTTCAGCTGGCGTAGAACTACATATCTCAACATGCCTTAACAACCAAAGAGAGCATAATGTGTGCCAGCAGGGAATGGGGGGACTGGGAAGTTCTGCTGCAGCTGGAGAGTGGCTAGTTGCATGTCACCCCCTGTAACAGGATTTATTTATCATCCAGCCGATTCTTCTACTAAACAACTAGTAATTTAAAGTGCACCTGTCATGCAACTCAAATGTATTGAATATTAATGTATTGTTAGTAGAATAGTGATACTGGAATTTGATTACACAATGCTAGGACAGCTTCCAAAAAAAAAAAAACTTTTATCAAAATGTAGTCTTCTGCTACAGCAATGCAGGGCAACCAGTATGTCTTCAGCTGGCGTAGAACTACAGATCTCAACATGCCTTAACAACCAAAGAGTGCATAATGTGTGCCAGCAGGGCATGAGAGTACTGGGAAGTTCTGCTGCAGCTGGAGAGTGGCTGGTTGCATGTGACCACCTGTAACAGGATTTATTTATCATCCAGCCGATGCTTCTACTAAACAACTAGTAATTTAAAGTGCACCTGTCATGCAACTCGAGTGTATTGAATATTAATGTATAGTTAGTAGAATAGTGATACTGGAATTTGATTACACAATGCTAGGACAGCTTCCAAAAAAACCCAAAACATTTTTTATCAAAATGTGTTCTAGTTTTAGATTTTCTTGTACAAAACACTGACTACATAGTGAATACACAATGTCTTCTGATGTGTCCCATGTTCACCCCCAGACATCACAGCATGCGCTCATCACGTTTTGTATATGTTGGCACTTCAAAATTAATAAATTGGTTTTGTGTTGCAGTTTGGGCACTTAGGCTCAAAAAGGTTCGCCATCACTGCTCTAGGTGAACAGGAATAATGGAAGGGAGATCAAGTGATGTTGAAAAAATGTGGGTAGTTCAATCTGTTGATTGGGCTGTGGTTGGGTCATTGGACAGGTTGTAAAGTGAGGAGTAATAATCGCTAAATGCGTCTGCTATATCCTGCGGGTTGGTCAGGAGCTGCTTGGAGATAGGGTGATGAAGAGATGCTATTTTACATTAAGTGCATTGAGCTTTAACCTGTCTAGCCAGTAGGGCCCCTGCTTTAATACCTAAGGTGTAGTAGTTGGCTTTACCTAGTTTGTGATTATTCTCATATTTGTAGAATAAGAGTGAGTGGAGTGTTTTCCTTCATTCAAGGAGTTCATTAGCTAACTTATGTGAGGGAGCTTGTTTGTTTTGGTTCTCGAGTTGGGCAATTTGAGACATTGGTTTTTAGCTCTGCTCTGCTCATGAGGATCCCATTAATGTAGGCTTTATACGTGGACCACAGTACAAACCGATCAGTTTCAGAATAGTTATTACGTTTGAAAAAGGAGTAGTGTTCAGCAATATGTTTTTGGAGGTTACCGGGATCTGTCAGGAGGGAAGCATTGAGTCTCCATAGACAGTGTAGACCTGAGTGTCAGTCTCCTATAGTTATGGAGGCAGGTGCATGGTCAGACCAGGAAATAGTACCTATTATGGACTCCGTCACCTGAATTTAGTCAATACAGAAGTATGATAATTGGGATAGGAAAAATAGATCTCTGATCCGTGTTGTCATCTCCACACATCCAATAGTTCAGATGTCTGAAGAAAAGGATTCAGTGTAGCACGGCGGTGACGGGTCGATGGGGTGGCATCCAAGTCAGGGTTGCCAATCATATTGAAGTCACGCCCATGATGACTTTTCCTTTCTGGATTTGCTGTACTTTCTTGTGTAATAATTTGAAGAAACATAGTTGTTGTTTATTTGGGCCATAGATGTTAACCAAGGTTAAGGTGGTACGGTTGATGTCACAGATTAAAATTAGGTAGTGGCATTGGGGATCTGTTATAGACTGATTCTTCTACTAAACAACTAGTAATTTAAAGTGCACCTGTCATGCAACTCAAATGTATTGAATATTAATGTATTGTTAGTAGAATAGTGATACTGGAATTTGATTACACAATGCTAGGACAGCTTCCAAAAAAAAAAAAACTTTTATCAAAATGTAGTCTTCTGCTACAGCAATGCAGGGCAACCAGTATGTCTTCAGCTGGCGTAGAACTACAGATCTCAACATGCCTTAACAACCAAAGAGTGCATAATGTGTGCCAGCAGGGCATGAGAGTACTGGGAAGTTCTGCTGCAGCTGGAGAGTGGCTGGTTGCATGTGACCACCTGTAACAGGATTTATTTATCATCCAGCCGATGCTTCTACTAAACAACTAGTAATTTAAAGTGCACCTGTCATGCAACTCGAGTGTATTGAATATTAATGTATAGTTAGTAGAATAGTGATACTGGAATTTGATTACACAATGCTAGGACAGCTTCCAAAAAAACCCAAAACATTTTTTATCAAAATGTGTTCTAGTTTTAGATTTTCTTGTACAAAACACTGACTACATAGTGAATACACAATGTCTTCTGATGTGTCCCATGTTCACCCCCAGACATCACAGCATGCGCTCATCACGTTTTGTATATGTTGGCACTTCAAAATTAATAAATTGGTTTTGTGTTGCAGTTTGGGCACTTAGGCTCAAAAAGGTTCGCCATCACTGCTCTAGGTGAACAGGAATAATGGAAGGGAGATCAAGTGATGTTGAAAAAATGTGGGTAGTTCAATCTGTTGATTGGGCTGTGGTTGGGTCATTGGACAGGTTGTAAAGTGAGGAGTAATAATCGCTAAATGCGTCTGCTATATCCTGCGGGTTGGTCAGGAGCTGCTTGGAGATAGGGTGATGAAGAGATGCTATTTTACATTAAGTGCATTGAGCTTTAACCTGTCTAGCCAGTAGGGCCCCTGCTTTAATACCTAAGGTGTAGTAGTTGGCTTTACCTAGTTTGTGATTATTCTCATATTTGTAGAATAAGAGTGAGTGGAGTGTTTTCCTTCATTCAAGGAGTTCATTAGCTAACTTATGTGAGGGAGCTTGTTTGTTTTGGTTCTCGAGTTGGGCAATTTGAGACATTGGTTTTTAGCTCTGCTCTGCTCATGAGGATCCCATTAATGTAGGCTTTATACGTGGACCACAGTACAAACCGATCAGTTTCAGAATAGTTATTACGTTTGAAAAAGGAGTAGTGTTCAGCAATATGTTTTTGGAGGTTACCGGGATCTGTCAGGAGGGAAGCATTGAGTCTCCATAGACAGTGTAGACCTGAGTGTCAGTCTCCTATAGTTATGGAGGCAGGTGCATGGTCAGACCAGGAAATAGTACCTATTATGGACTCCGTCACCTGAATTTAGTCAATACAGAAGTATGATAATTGGGATAGGAAAAATAGATCTCTGATCCGTGTTGTCATCTCCACACATCCAATAGTTCAGATGTCTGAAGAAAAGGATTCAGTGTAGCACGGCGGTGACGGGTCGATGGGGTGGCATCCAAGTCAGGGTTGCCAATCATATTGAAGTCACGCCCATGATGACTTTTCCTTTCTGGATTTGCTGTACTTTCTTGTGTAATAATTTGAAGAAACATAGTTGTTGTTTATTTGGGCCATAGATGTTAACCAAGGTTAAGGTGGTACGGTTGATGTCACAGATTAAAATTAGGTAGTGGCATTGGGGATCTGTTATAGACTGATCTAGCTTGAATTGAAGAGAGTCCCAGATAGCCGTGACAACTCCTTTATTTTTTTTTGAGCCTGAGGCTAAGAAGATCTGGTCATAGTTTTTCAGTGTAAATGTAGGGGTTTTTGAGGTTGCACTAGCAAGATGACAGCCTTTTAGTTGTTGGCTTCTGTAAGTAGTGCTGATCATTTTTAATCCCCTCACAAACGAGTTAGGGTGGTCTGTCCTTGTGTGAAGTAGGCACAGGTATGCTACAGGAAGGCCAGTAAGGAGAAGGGTAAGGTTCAACTTGATTGGAGTGCTGCTGCAGGGGATAGGTAGAGTTCGGTTAAAAAGTGAAAGCTGGAAGAAAACATTGTCTCAATGAGCAGTAACTACTGCAAACAAGTAATGAGGGGGATATGGTCCACTGCTCGTCAGGCATATCAGGGACCAAACATGAAGGCAGGTGGTAATACATGAGCGGAGCTGCAGGTACCCAGCTAACAGGCAAGATAAGGGCAAAAAAATTATATATTATGTAGAATTAGGCATATTGGTATGCTCCAATTTCCATCTGGGCAGACAGTTTGTCGGAGGGATCAGACACTTCTCCTGGGATAAAGTGCTAATGCCTCAGCAGTTTGAGACCCGCAGGTAGGGTTCTCCCAGCGTGGGTTTTATTCTGGTGGGTAATGAGCAATTTGGTTGGAAAACCCCATTTGTATGGGGATTTTATGATTTTGAAGAGCCTTGGTCATGGTTGCAAGTTGTCTTGTCAAGGGACCAGCTCCATCCAGCCCCAGCTCCGTGACAGGTCAGCTCGGGTGCGCTCGTCTGGGCTGCGCGCGCGTGCATGCGCGGCGTGGCGGCGCGCCGTGTGCGCGGGCACGCGCGCGTGACGGCGCGCGGGCGCACACAATCTCGTTCCGCCCCTGGCCAATCAGAAGCCTGAGCGGCTTATTTAAATCAGCTTCCCACAGTCCTCTGGTTGCTGGTTTGTAAACAGTGTTTGAGTACCTGACTTGTTACCTGTTATTGGATCCTTCACCTGCTTGACCTTTGGCTTACATTCCCGGACCTCTGCTTTCTCCAATCCCTTGACCTCGGCTTGAACCTGGACTCCCGGCTTTCTCCTGCCCTTTGTACCCCGGCTTGAACATTGGACTGTCTGCTTCTTTAAAGACCCCTGACCACGGCTTGTCTCCTTGACTTTTCTCCTGCCTTGTCCTTGTCTACCGGAACCTCGCTTCAGTCTTCCAGTCTGCTGCAGCTCTGAACCACCCCGGTTGATCTTCCGTCTGTCCCTGCTTGACCTGCCGGATCTGCATCTTCCCGCTGGTACCGGTGCCTCCCGGTGCGTCCTTCCCCCTGTCCCAATCCCAGGGGGAGGATCGCGCCAGGTCGCAAAGGTGAGCCGCCCTCAGCATCTCGGCCTTGGTAAGTGTTCCCATGATAGTACAAACCAGCCAGATGTCGGAGGCCGACAGGGCGCGCTCACCCTTCGAGACTCAATGCCAACAAGTCTCGGCACTAACTGAGGCGGTGCAATAATTACAAGAAGGGTACCTACAGATGGATGGCCGTCTTCAACAACTAAACCCTACACCTGGACCCGCAGCCCCTTCGGTGACCCCAGGATCAGGGGCGTCCACCTCTCAGCCTGCTTCAACTCCAGCAGTAGTCGTGTCTCACCCGGAACCCCGGGTGCCTACACCAGAGCGCTTTGCAGGCGTTCGCAAAAAGTTCAGGGCTTTTAAAAACGCTTTTTCTCTGTATCTGGCCTTGCAACCCAGGACTTTCTGCTCTGAGGCCGTAAAAGTGGGCTTTGTAATCTCGCTCCTTTCTGATGAACCTCAAGCCTGGGCCCACAGTCTGATGGAGCAAAGAAATCCGATATTGGACACGTTGGACTCCTTCTTTGAACACATGTCCAAATTATATGACGACCCTCTGCGTTCTGCCACGGCCGAGGCTACCCTCCACAGCTTGAATCAGGGCAGGAGGCCCGTCGAAGACTATATTGCGGAGTTCAGGAAATGGTCCGCCGACACTGGATGGAATGAGGCGGCCCTGAAATACCAATTCCGCCAAGGACTATCTGAGTCCCTCAAGGACGAGTTGGCTCGAGTCGATCCCCCCGTCTCACTGGAGGGGTTGATTCAGTCGGCTACCCAGCTGGACCGACGCCTTCGGGAACGGCGGGCGGAGCGTTTCCAAACAAACCGTCCCAGTTGGATTCCACCAAGATTCTCTCCCGCTCCTCCGTCGCTCCCGGTCCCACCGGTCTCCTCCCTTCCAGACCCCGAACCCATGCAGCTCGGGGTTATCCGGCCTCCTCTCACCCCCGAAGAAAGGCAGCGAAGACGCCAGTCCAACTTGTGTCTGTACTGTGGCGGGGCTGGCCACTTCCTTCGTTCCTGCCCGGTGAGACCTAGTAAGTGTAAACCGCCATCCGCCTTCAATTGCCACGTTACTAACCTACCACAGACTTATGTTGTCCTCTTCCTTTCTTTACAGCTCCCGGAGGGGGCAACCCGGCTGCCAGCCATAATTGATTCCGGAGCATGCAGCTGCTTCTTGGACTCTGCTCTGGCCCTGAAGCTGCATGTTTCCTGCCGCCCTAAGGACTTTCATCTGCAAATCCACCTAGCGGACGGCTCTCTTCCCCGGTCCGGACTTGTCACTCAGGAAACCCAGCTAATCCTTGCCATTTCTGACACAGGTCATCAAGAATTTCTTTGCCTGGATCTGATACCTTCTCCACTGTTCCCCATCATCCTGGGACTCCCGTGGTTGCAGGTCCACCAACCCTGCATAGATTGGCACAAGAAGGAGATCGAGTTTTCATCCGCCTACTGTTCACAAAACTGCCTCCTGCCCGCCCAGACCTCCTGTTCCACCCTAGCTACGATGTCGGACAATTCCCTTCACATTCCTTCTGCTTATGCTGAGTTTAAGGACGTATTCGACAAACGACAAGCTGATCACCTTCCTCCGCATAGGCCATATGATTGCCCTATCGACCTCTTACCCGGATCCAAGATCCCTTTTGGCCGTATCTTCCCCTTGTCCGAGACGGAACTAGTCGCCCTCAAGGCGTATATTGATGAAAACTTAAAGAAGAAGTTCATCTGCCCTTCCTCTTCTCCTGCTGGGGCGGGGATCTTCTTCGTCGAGAAGAAGGATGGGTCCCTCAGACCCTGTATTGACTACAGGGACCTAAACAAAATTACCATCAAAAATAGGTATCCGCTACCTCTCATCCCAGAACTATTCCAACGGTTTCGGGCAGCCCAGTTCTTCTCCAAACTAGATCTCCGAGGGGCCTACAATCTTGTCCGGATCAGAGACGGGGACGAGTGGAAGACGGCCTTCAGATCCAGGTTCGGGCACTTTGAGTACCTAGTGATGCCGTTCGGCCTCTGCAACGCCCCTGCCACGTTCCAGCACCTAGTCAATGACATTTTTCGCCAACAATTAGATGACTTCCTAGTTGTCTATTTAGACGATATCCTCATCTTCTCGGTCTCTCTCGAGCAACATCGTTCCCACGTTAAGAAAGTCCTAGCCATTCTCAGGGAGCATAAATTATACCTCAAGGCCGAGAAATGTGAATTCGAAAAGACAACAATCCAATTCCTGGGGTTCATCATTTCTACTAGTGGGATTGCTATGGACCCGCAAAAGGTCAAGGCGGTCCAAGACTGGCCAGCCCCAGGCGACAAGAAGGCCATACAACGATTCATTGGTTTCGCCAATTTTTACCGGAGGTTCATCATTGGCTTCTCATCTATTGTAGCCCCTATCACTGAGTTAACACGTCAGGGGTGTCGCTTCCACTGGTCCCAGAAAGCACAAGAAGCATTTACTCAACTTAAAGTGATGTTCTCCTCTGCACCCATCCTACGGCACCCTGACCCAGCTCTGCCCTTCGTCTTGGAAGTCGACGCCTCTGAAATAGCTACTGGCGCCATCTTATCACAGAGACAGGGACCCAAAGCTCTCCTCCACCCGGTGGCCTACGCTTCCCGGAAATTGACCTCCCCAGAAAGGAACTATGATGTGGGGAACCGGGAACTGTTGGCGATTAAGTTTGCACTTGAAGAGTGGAGATATCTCTTGGAAGGGGCTCTCCATCCTATCCTAATCTTTACGGACCACAAGAATTTGGAATACCTGCGAACGGCCAAACGCTTAAGACCTAGGCAAGCCCGCTGGGCTCTCTTTTTCACTCGCTTCAATTTCCACATCACCTACAGGCCCGGCTCAAAGAACGGGAAGGCGGATGTCCTTTCTAGGATGTTCTCAGATACTTCCATCCCACCGGAACCTAGTACCGTTTTGGCCGCCCAGAACTTTTTTTTAGTCTCCCAAACAGACTTTCTAAACTCCCTAAAGGAGGCATCCAAAGAATGTACCGACCAAGCTGCATCTGCCCTAGAGAGACGGGACGACTTGCTGTGGTCACGGGGTAAAATTTTTGTACCTGCGGTACTAAGGCAACGAGTACTAAGTACGTTTCATGACCATAAATTAGCGGGCCATTTCGGGTTACGAAAGACTGCCGAATTGCTCAGCCGTTCCTTCTGGTGGCCAAAGTGGAGACTTGACTGCAAGACCTATGTTTTATCCTGCTCCCGCTGCCAACGCTGTAAAGGACCCAAGACCAAGTCTTGGGGCCTATTGAAACCTCTCCCGGTTCCAGAACGCCCATGGACAGAGTTGTCCATGGACTTTATAGTGGATTTACCTCCCTCGGAAGGCTTCACAACAATTCTGGTCGTGATCGACCGCCTGTCCAAACTGGCCCATTTCCTACCCATGATTGGCACACCCTCTGCGGCTGACACGGCAAAAATCTTTTTCAGGGAAATTGTGAGACTGCATGGGGTGCCCAAAAGCATCGTGTCCGACAGAGGGGTGCAGTTTACGTACAAATTCTGGAGGGAACTCTGCAGAACACTGGAAATCAAAGTCTGTCTCTCGTCTGCCTATCACCCGCAATCCAACGGTCAAACGGAAAGAACCAACCAAACGTTAGAACAGTACCTCCGCTGCTTTTGCTCCGTATCACAGAATGATTGGGTGTCTTTATTACCATCGGCAGAGTTTGCCTATAATAATTCAGTGCATGCCTCCACTAACCAAACTCCTTTTTGGGCGAATTTCGGCTATCATCCTTCCTCCCTTCCGGACTCCATCCCTGAAACACCCGTTCCAGCGGTCCAGGAACACCTAACTCACATCCAACAAAACTTCCAAAAGCTCCGGGAGGTCATGCAGCAGGCACAAGAAAACTTCAAAAAATTCTACGACAAGGGGAAGAAGGAATGCCCTGCTTTTGAAGTAGGGGACGAGGTCTGGCTCTCCTCTACTAACCTCAAATTACCAATCCCTTCACAGAAACTGGGCCCTAGGTTCATCGGCCCATTCCGGATCAAACGGAAAATCAATCCCGTGGCTTT
Source organism: Rana kukunoris (assembly GCA_029574335.1). Lineage (NCBI taxonomy): Eukaryota > Metazoa > Chordata > Amphibia > Anura > Ranidae > Rana > Rana kukunoris. The sequence continues at coordinate 232,261,927 of CM056049.1, read as the reverse complement.
TGAACTAGCACTACCTGAAACTTACCGGATCCATCCGGTCTTTCATGCCTCTTTGCTCAAACCAGTCACGGCAAACCCGTTCCCTGGGAGAGAAGAGCTTCCACCTCCGCCAGTGGAAATTGAGGGAGAGAGGGAGTTCGAGGTGGAGACCATTCTGGGCTGCAGGAAAAGGGGAAGGCAGCTCCAATATCTAATCAAATGGAAGGGATACCCCCTGAAGATAACTCCTGGGAGCCTTCCAGAAATCTGCACGCTCCCCGCCTGATACGAACCTTCCACCGTGAACATCCGGAGGTGATGGACAGTTTGGGCGTCCGGAGTCCGCCCCTTGGGGGGGGCACTGTCAAGGGACCAGCTCCATCCAGCCCCAGCTCCGTGACAGGTCAGCTCGGGTGCGCTCGTCTGGGCTGCGCGCGCGCATGCGCGGCGTGGCGGCGCGCCGTGTGCGCGGGCACGCGCGACGGCGCGCGGGGGCGCACACAATCTCGTTCCGCCCCTTGCCAATCAGAAGCCTGAGCGGCTTATTTAAATCAGCTTCCCACAGTCCTCTGGTTGCTGGTTTGTAAACAGCGTTTGAGTACCTGACTTGTTACCCGTTATTGGATCCTTCACCTGCTTGACCTTTGGCTTACGTTCCCGGACCTCTGCTTTCTCCAATCCCTTGACCTCGGCTTGAACCTGGACTCCCGGCTTTCTCCTGCCCTTTGTACCCCGGCTTGAACATTGGACTGTCTGCTTCTTTAAAGACCCCTGACCACGGCTTGTCTCCTTGACTTTTCTCCTGCCTTGTCCTTGTCTACCGGAACCTCGCTTCAGTCTTCCCGTCTGCTGCAGCTCTGAACCACCCCGGTTGATCTTCCGTCTGTCCCTGCTTGACCTGCCGGATCTGCATCTTCCCGCTGGTACCGGTGCGTCCTTCCCCCTGTCCCAATCCCAGGGGGAGGATCGCGCCAGGTCGCAAAGGTGAGCCGCCCTCAGCATCTCGGCCTTGGTAAGTGTTCCCGTGATATGTCTACAATTTTCCATAGTCGCCTTTGAGAGGTCAACATAAAGAGTGACTGCAGAAAAGGGGTCAGGCATTCTTGGCGCACGTTTAACTGCATACATGACTCATTCTTTAACTGTGAAAATGTGTATAGGGCATTTAAAAAAGGGAAAAAATTGTATTATAACAGACTAGATAATTTAGGAGTATTTTAGAACGTGTGCTCGCCAATAGAGATGGGAACTGATGAGTTTAAAAATCTCAGATGTTGTTAAATTTATTGTAACGTTTGATAATTCCATGTGGGCTGCAAAGACAGACAAAAAGTTTTAGTATGGTAATGTGTGGCTGTTGTACATAAAATAAGATATTGTTGGCTTATGCCACGTGTCCTGTCACTGATCTGGATGCCATGGATTTTACAGATATTACAATAGTTGAGAGGAAGGGTTCCAGGGAGAGTGCAAAAAGTAGGGGTAATAATGAACACTGTTGCAGAGGGCCATTACTAAGTGTGAAAGGGACACCATTGATCCTAATTTGAACTATAGGGGAACTATTCAAGGCAGCAATACTACACAACATCTTTGGACCAAACCAAAAAAGTCCAAAGTGATTAGAAGATAATCTCAGTCCCCCCTGTCATACCCTTTTTTTAGCATCAGTGTCTTTTAGGGCCTGGAGGAATTCCTCCTTTGTGAAATCCTTTTCCGAAGCCTTAAGGGCTTTTGAGGATAGTTTGGGGAGCTTAGTCTGTTAAAGATAATTAAGGATATGAACCCTCTTATTTTCTAATGGCAGAGAGAACAGAGAGCCCCGGGCATTATACAGGAAGTGGTAGAAATCTTAGAAGGCCTTAGTTATTTGAGGGGTAGTGTTAACAATGTTACCTTTCAAAGATTTTAATCTTCAAAATGAAGGAGGCAGATTTTTCCTCAAGCAAAGAACAGACAGAGACTTCCCGGGTTTGTCTCCCCATTAATAGATTTTATGTGCAACAAGTCTATATCGTCTCTGAAGGTCTGTCTGTAATAGAGATTTCAACTCTTCCCTCTTCTAGGTTAAGCTCTCCAAGTGGGAAATACTGTATAAAGTGACAATTTAAGAGATCTTTCTAGATCCGCAACGTTTTCTATGAGTGTCAGAAGTTGTTGGTTATGTTTCTGTTTCTTTCTAAACCCCTAGACAACCAAAGGGGGAAATCTGAAAGGGATTATACTGAAAATATTGAAATAAAGCAGATGTCAATTGAGCCCGGTCAATCAGGTCAAAAAGAAGAAAATCATTTAACTTCAAGTTGTTGACATGGTTTAGAAAAGTAGGAATAGATATGCTAACAGTCACAGGAGTATGATCTGAGTAGTTATCCCAATGGAGGCAGAGCGGAGAAGAGAAAGATGAAAATGATCAACAAAAATTGCATCAATCCTAGTTTAGGAATTGTGTAGTTTAAAATAGTAGAAGTAGTCACATATTGTAGGATTAAGAGTCCTCCAGGCATCAATTAAGTGAGCCTCATGCAGCCATTTGTGTATGTAATTTAGCTGTTTAAAGGGAATCATTGAGTGGCCTTGTGATGTACCGTATTTAAAGAAGGGTCAAGGGTCATTATTATCTCCAGCCAGAATAATTAGACCTGAAGCAAAATCTTTGAGTTTAATAATAACTTGAGACAATAAACTGTAGTAAGCGTGCATAGGGTGTTACCTGGAAGGTTTTTAGGGAACAATAATCTCCTGTGGTCATCTGTATTCGTGTTCTCCAGGTTAAAGGAGATGTCTTGGTGAAGGCCAATAATAATAACCACTCGGGGGGAGATAAACTTAGTAGAGGTAGCATGAGACAAATTAGTTTCTTGGAGGAAAGATATGGAACATGAGCTGGTGCCATTTGTCAGCAACATGGAGGCCTTGGACATTATAAGATATCAAGTTTTAGGTAACCACGGTGATCCCAAGGACATCTTCTCTAGATTTACAATGTTGTCTGAGCAGAAAGGTAGGGGAATGAGAGATAAGAAGGGGCTAGGGGGAGAAAGTGGGGGTGAAGAGACATAGTGTAAAGAAGAAAAAACCATGCTACAATGTGGTCTATGTAATCCACACATAACAATGCCATGTGCCTAGTGGACAAGAGATAATGTATTACTAGACCTACTGAGAACAAACAACATAAACCCGATCGCGGATGTGGAAATACTGGGCAATTTAGGAAATAGCGATCACAGGTTAATAACATTCAGAATAAACACAGGAAAACGAAACACAAGTGTTTTACAAGTACACTAAATTTCAAGAGAGCCAACTTTCCTAAACTGCACTCTATGCTGCATGATGTTAAATGGGATATAATCCTATTAACAATGAACACGGTGTGGGTTGGTGATAAATAGCGAGTATTTAGAATCGTCTCATGTGGCCTGTGGCATCCCCTAGGGATCTGTCCTGGGACCAATTCTGTTTAATTTATGCATTAATGATATAGAAGATGGGATAAGTAGCTCAATCTCACTATTTGTAAATTATACAAAGCTAAACAGGGCAATAACTTCTGCGCAGGATGTGGAAACCTTACAAGAAGACCTAAAAGAAAAAAAATTGGGTGGGCAACTATATGGCAAATGAGGTTTAATGTTGAAAAATGTAAGGTAATGCATTTGGGTGCAAGTTACTCACTAAGGGGAGAACCTCTGGGGGAATCATGATGGAAAAAGACCTGGGGGTCCTAGTAGATGACAGGCTCAGCAAGACATGCAATGCCAAGCTGCGGCAAGCAAAGCCAACAGAATATTAGCATGCATTAAAAAATGGATTTACTCCAGAGATAAAACAATAAATTTCCACCTCTACAAGACTCTGGGCCGGTCACATTTTGAGTTTGCTGACCAGTTCTGGGAATAAGTCCTCAAGAAGGATGTGCTGGAACCGGAAAGAGATCAGAGAAGGGCAACAAAGCTAATAAAGGGACTAGAGAAACTCAGCTGCTATTGGGAAAGACAACAAGCATTGAACTTGTTCGCTCTGGAGAGGAGACACTTGAGAGGGGATATGATCGTGATATACAAATACCTTAAATAGACACGCAACCATTTACTAAAATTGGAGAATAGGTTTAATCTTAAACTGTATAGAGGGTTCTTTATTGTCAGAGCAGTAAGTATGTGGAATTCTCTTCCACAAGCAGGGGTATCAGCAGGGAGCGTCGACAGTTTAAAACAACTATTAGATGGGCATCTTAATGAACACGGGGATATACAATTTACTATTGACAAACACATGCACACACACACACCACAGATTGAAATGGATGGACTTGTGTCTTTATTCAACCTCAACGACTATGTAGAGATATCCGTGTAGGGCCATGTGGAAGCCACTCCCCCCCAAGCCCATTGATTTTTAATTATACACGTGGTAAAGTAGCTCTTGGGGAATTTTGGCATGTTGGTTTGTAAGTCTTTTACTCTTTTTTCAACTTTTTCAACTTTTTTCTAACAAGAGCGACTCCAGGAATAGTCTGGAGGAAAGAAGGGAACAGGGAGACATGATTGTAACCTTTAAATACATAAAGGGGGGTGAATAAGGTTCAGGAGGACAGTTTTTTCTTGCTGAAAATGTCCTAGAAGACATTGAAAGCTTTCTCTTTTCTGCAACAGAAGTGCATCAATGGTATAATAGTACATAGAGCAGCTGGAATTTAGAAAAAAGGGTGAAATTATCCTTTACGATTCCCCCCAGAACCCTATCCAGGCATGCAACTTAAGTAGTCTGGAAAGGCTGGGCAAGTGACGTTATTGACCAAATATGGTCATGACCCCAGGCACTGTGTTTACATTTAGTGGTGGGTGTGTGACACATTGGCAGACCTCATGTTGTCATGATTTACGATGGATTGATATCACTGGACATCATGACTGACAATGTATTTAGAAAATGAATAGACTCATGCAGGTTGGCGTGTAAATTGCCATCATCCCTGTATAAATTAAGGATATAAATACATCTTGGTGGGATTTATAAGGCAATTTGAAAAAATGAAAAATAATTATATATAAAAAATGTATTTTATTAATACAAAGTCTACATGATAAAACGGTTCCCATATACGGAACCACAATGAAAAAACACATATACATATATCATGAATATTACACAGACATAGATACAGTGTAATATTCATGATACATGTGTATGTGTTTTTTCATTGTGGTTCCGTATATGGGAACCTTTTTATCATGTAGACTTTGTATTAATGATTGCATTTTTTATGTGTGATGTGTGAATCGCTTTCTTGAGATCATGCCACAGCATCTCAATCGGGTTGAGGTCAGGACAATAACTGGGCCACTCCAGAAGGCGTATTTTCTTCTGTTTTAGCCATTCTGTTGTTGATTTACTTTGCTTTGGGTCATTGTCCTGCTGCAACACCCATCTTCTGTTGAGCTTCAGCTGGTGGACAGATGACCTTAAGTTCTCCTGCAAAATGTCTTGATAAACTTGGGAATTAATTTTTCCTTCGATGATAGCAATCCGTCCAGGCCCTGATGCCCCCACCACCATACTTCACAGTTGGGATGAGGTTTTGATGTTGGTGTGCTGTGCCTATTGTGATATTGGGGTTGTTTAGCTCTCGTGGTATGGGCGTTTTTCAGTGATTCACTCCAGCCAGGAAGTATGTTTAAGGGCAAAAATATAAGAAAAAGAAAAATGACACATAATCAAAGAGATGAAATAAGCTGCTAGCCCTGAAATTGCATGAAAGAGAAAGATTCCCCAGTGGGCCTATACGCAGCAATAATGGATTAAATAAATGTTGGATATATAAAACAGTGTTTATTGCCGAGAGTCTCGGATTCCCAGTAGAGTCAAAGTTGGTTGTTGTTACAAAAAGAATAACATTTCTAGATACAGTATAATGGATCATAGTATATAACATAATTCAGTAGTCTGTACAAAGGTGAGCCCCGACGCGTTTCGACCAGTTCGGTCTCTTCAGGGGGCATAATTTCTAAAAAATAATAGAATAAATAAGTATATAATAACAACAATTTCAAAAAAGGATATAAGGACACAAGTCAACATACATCACATTAATTACTGAAGTATTGTAATTACCACTGAACCAGGGAGTAAATTTTGTGTAGAACCGCTGGATAGTCCAGAGGGGCACGGGCTGCATCCGCCCACCAACCGGCGCGGGGCCAGACCTGGATAGCTGACAAGGAGCCACATTAACGACGCCCCCAGGGGCAATGGAGGAGCAAAGGCCTGCAGAAGAAAACCCCCCATGATCCCGTGGTTAGCGGGGAAAATGTATTAGAGTAAATTGGCTCAAAAGAATGGCTGCTGAAATGACAGCTGGATATGTATATAAGTACTGTAGGTATAGTAAAGTACTAAATTAATGGGAGGGCTGAGGCAATTGCTAATTGCCAACATAGATGGTAACAGTCAGGGCATCCTTGAGGTCCAATGGGATTAGATAATTAGATGGGAAGTGTAGTAGGGGTAAAGGTATGTTAGTACTAGGTGAGTGAATAAAGGTGAGTGAGCATTGTGACAAAAAGTGATTACCAAATTAAGGCACTCCATGAAGTGCATAGCGTGTAATTCTGTAATGAATCAAACAACAGAGAGGTGAAAAAAGGGTAAGATGAGATGGGAAGTGCATGATGTGTCCCCAAATAGGGGAAAGTGTTTGGGGTGAGTGAATGAGTGTGCAGGGTAGCTAATGAAGTGGTGTTAAAGTAAATACATACATGAATGTTGATATAATTACCTGTTACAGTGAAGGGTAGAAGTATGATGGCGTATAAGTGTGGAATCCTGACTGCAATTGTGCACTCTGAGGAAGGACAAGGTGCCAAAGTTTAGGAACAGGGATGAAAGCACATCTAACCTGACCTAATTGGAATCTGTAATGATTCCCTGATGGCTGCTCTTTTATGGGCCCCGTGGGTGTGGTGATCGTGTGATCACGTGCAGGCAAGTGCCTCCATCCAATTGGCCGATTGTGAGGCGTATCGGCCGCCAAGATGGCGGCCACACGTGTGGCTCCCTCGGCGTCCCAGAAGGGCTGGACAGCCCCAACAACTGTCGTCCTCCCCGACGCGGCCGCGTGACGTAATGACGCTGCGCGCATGCGCGGGAATCGCGCACGCTCGCCGCGCCAATGTCGGTTCGGGGAGGATTCCTGGGACGCCGCCGGCTGGGTGACACTCGCACAGGCGCCAGGAGGGAGGAGCTCCTCCGGCACCCGGAGAGCAACAGGAGGGGACAAGGGGGGATAAAGTACCCCACTCACCCCAAATGTTTTCACCCAGCCGGGCAGCAATCAAAGGCGTGGCCCCAAACATCAGAAGGCCGGACGGACCCAGCTAGGCCCCTCCGGAAATGAAAAGGCGGCCACAATAAATAAGACTGAATCGTGTGTGACAGTCACCAACAGTATGACAAAGCTCAGATGGGATAATATACAAACATATAAGATATAAAAGGTATTTACACATAGACTGTGTGCATGGGTGCCATGGCTAGAAACTCCTTACATGTTGAGTATTGGATTGGTAGGACAAATAATGAGTAAGATTATTTGAACTTGCTGCACTACAGAAGTCTGTAACAGTTAATCCTGATGTGAGCAAAAGGGGGATTATGAGGGTCCAATCCCCCCAAGGGGAAGGTGAATGCACCTTCTAAGTGCCTATGGAATTAGGCTGACCCATAGTACACTTGGGTGTGAGTCATAGGTTGGAAATACAGGAGTTGATAGAACATGGAAACGCACACAGTTAGTGTCTTATCTCTATGTGTCAAGGGGGAAGGGGGTGTGTTATCCACCCAATATATACAAAAATATAAGAAAAAGAAAAATGACACATAATCAAAGAGATGAAATAAGCTGCTAGCCCTGAAATTGCATGAAAGAGAAAGATTCCCCAGTGGGCCTATACGCAGCAATAATGGATTAAATAAATGTTGGATATATAAAACAGTGTTTATTGCCGAGAGTCTCGGATTCCCAGTAGAGTCAAAGTTGGTTGTTGTTACAAAAAGAATAACATTTCTAGATACAGTATAATGGATCATAGTATATAACATAATTCAGTAGTCTGTACAAAGGTGAGCCCCGACGCGTTTCGACCAGTTCGGTCTCTTCAGGGGGCATAATTTCTAAAAAATAATAGAATAAATAAGTATATAATAACAACAATTTCAAAAAAGGATATAAGGACACAAGTCAACATACATCACATTAATTACTGAAGTATTGTAATTACCACTGAACCAGGGAGTAAATTTTGTGTAGAACCGCTGGATAGTCCAGAGGGGCACGGGCTGCATCCGCCCACCAACCGGCGCGGGGCCAGACCTGGATAGCTGACAAGGAGCCACATTAACGACGCCCCCAGGGGCAATGGAGGAGCAAAGGCCTGCAGAAGAAAACCCCCCATGATCCCGTGGTTAGCGGGGAAAATGTATTAGAGTAAATTGGCTCAAAAGAATGGCTGCTGAAATGACAGCTGGATATGTATATAAGTACTGTAGGTATAGTAAAGTACTAAATTAATGGGAGGGCTGAGGCAATTGCTAATTGCCAACATAGATGGTAACAGTCAGGGCATCCTTGAGGTCCAATGGGATTAGATAATTAGATGGGAAGTGTAGTAGGGGTAAAGGTATGTTAGTACTAGGTGAGTGAATAAAGGTGAGTGAGCATTGTGACAAAAAGTGATTACCAAATTAAGGCACTCCATGAAGTGCATAGCGTGTAATTCTGTAATGAATCAAACAACAGAGAGGTGAAAAAAGGGTAAGATGAGATGGGAAGTGCATGATGTGCCCCCAAATATGTTTAAGGGCATGGTAGCCCATTTTTATTAAAAAGGCAAAATAAAAGTCCAAATAAAGGTTTCCCACGCAGGGGGTTCTTCTCCAAAAAACACACAACAGAAAATGCTAGCCCACCTGGCTCTCTGTAGCAGTACTCTTCTGCAGCAATAATTCTGTACGTTTTCCTGGTCACCCAGACCAGCGGACTCCTCAACATAGATGGCTTCACTTCAGCATCTATAGCTGTGCCTCTTGCAGCTTACCAATATTCTGGCTGTCTCCTACAGCCTCTCTGATTCCAAGAGACCTCCTGTCTCTTACTGTGGAGCTGTCTCCAACTGGGAGCTCACACCTGGCTCCCAGGACCAGACTTCCTGTCTGTGGGGTGGGGGCTCTGAATGCTGTTCAGGTCAGACTTAAAAAGCTGACCACACAGCTGTATAATTAAGGTGTTCGTCTCTCCAAAATATGGCGAAAACCCACCATCATTCAGAAGAGACAGACTCAGACTGTCACATACCTCCTCCCCTTGTTTCGAACCGGAGGGAGGAACACATAGACCCGTCATTATAAATGGGACACCTATGTACAAGCCATTGGCTGCATATGCCCATTTTTTACGGGTATGTTTCCACCAACACTTCAGCGTGGCGCCTTTGTGCCAACGATCAGCAGCAGGAGTCCTAATCTGCCCAACCTTTTCTCTAAAGGAGCACTCCACCCACATCTTCTTCCAGGTGTGCTTCCACCAGCACTTCTCCCTGAACCGTGGGCTCCCACTAATCTTTCTCTCATTTCTACCATCTGGCCTTAGGATCCTTCTTTTCCCTCCCACAGACCTACTCTCCTGGGACTGTTGGGGACCTACTTCCATGGAATCTGTCAGGGACTGACCGCTCTCACTACCTGACTCAACATTAACCCACAACATTTGTTTCTCAGGTTCACTAACCCCTCTGTTGCTACCCGTGGCAACCAAACCATCCGAGATCAACACCACATCCTTCTGTTTAACCTCACCAGCAATGTTCCACAAAGGGTTAATCAACTCAGCATTGTCATTGGGACCTCTTGTCCCCTTGTTTGTTAGGACAGAGTCTATGGAGGGACCACCTACAGGCAAGCAGCTACTCCCTATGGGACAGTCCCGTGGTTTCACATCACCCCCTGTTGTCCAACACTCCAATAGCAATTGTCCTACCAACGCACATTTTTCCACACCAACCTCTTTGACCATTTCTGTATCCATTGGTACCTCAACCAGGATCTCTGAGCTGTCTGACAGTGCTCTACAGTGCTTCTCATACATGTTTTCATTACAGTTACCATTACTGTTATTTCCTATCAAAGTGTCTCCGGGTACCTCAAACTGCACCTCTCTGTGAGTGATGGACTGAATTCCCACTACTGTCACGTCCCTTCCGAGCCCTTCCTTTTCATGGGGTCTAGAGGGTGAGACAGTGGGCGCGCCATGTACCAACCACTGCTCAGCCGTACCTCGGACCGCACCAGTAGGAATGCATTCCATCACATCAGCAGACAGAGAGACTGCCACTTTGTCTATTATTTCTGATTTCTCCAACAATTCTCCTGAGCGCCTTCTGCACACAACCGCCGCTGGAAGCACTCTCAAAGAGAACTGTGAGGCGGCGTACACACGACCGAGGTTCTCGCTGGAAACCAGCGAGAACCTCGCTGGAAGCTGCATTCCAGCGAGAACCTCGGCCGTGTGTACGCTCCTGGCTCGCCCCGCCCGTCGGGAATCCCGTCGAGCGAAAAGAGAGCAGGCTCTCTTTTTGCTCGACGGCCCGCCTGGATGAATGGCTGGTTGCCATTCCCGACGGGCGGGTCGCCGATTTCGACGGCCGGCAGAGAACCTCGACGGGCGGAACAATGTGTTCTGCCCGTCGAGGTTCTCTGCCGTGTGTACGCGGCCTGAGACAACTTTCCACAAAATGAACCAACAGTAGAGCAACCAATTTTCATCAATATTGCTTAACGCCAGCACCACCTGTGTCCACCGATTGGTACTACGCAGTACCATGTCGCCCCTCTGCAGTGGACACACGCAGGTGTACATTGGAAATATTTTCACCAATTCCAACAACATCTCAGTTATTTCTAGACAAGCCACATCTAAACACAGAACTTTAGGAACTTTTCCTTTACCAACGATGTGGAGGGGCTCATTTGCTAAGGCATGAGAGGCTAAGTCACTTAAAGAGACCTCTACCTCAGAGGTAACTGACAAAACCTGCGGCTCCCCTTGAGCACTGCAAATCGCATGTGCGACACTCATCCTCTCACTTTCAGCAACACTGAGCGATTCCAAATCGCTATCCATTACCATATCATTCTGAAGCTCAACATTCCTCATCTCTTTTGCTGAGGACAAAACCTCTGCCATGTATGCGCCCTTTTCAGATCCTTCCAACTGGAGAGGGTTAACTTCTGCAAAAGCCAACACACCTGTGTCTACCGGCTCTGCAGTCTCTCCATTTTGCATAGCAGAATTTGTGTCCACCGCAAACACATTTTTAAACACAGCAGGCTGCAATAACATAACTTGACCACTGTGTGGCGCTTCATTAAACTCATGAGGACTTTTTCTGTCAGCAGTGACAGACTGTAGTAACACATTACCACTACAAGCAAATTCAGACATTTCAGTTTTACCATTTTTCTCATCACGAAGGTGAAGTACCCTCTTATCCATCAGAGCGGCACCACAGTTGTCCCCGGCAACCTCTGGCTCCAACACACAGAGCTCCCTGGAGGTTTCTAAGGACACCTCTGCAACCTTACCTACTGTTGCTAAGGGAAATCGCATAACCTGCTTAGCGATCCGCCCTAGCTCATTAAGCATCACATCACCATAAATACATGTATCATCAACATCATCAGTATTCATAAACATAGCAGCTTTATAATCTCTATCAGATTGACTTTTGTCAGAACGCATGGCATCCTGATCTGGTCCTTCTGACTGGAGGGAAACAACCCCTGCAGGGACCAATGCATCATCAACCATTGGTCGCTCTGCAATCTCCCTGTCTGGCATAGCAGTGGGTGTATTCACACCCCTGTCGCCCAACTTTGCCTTGTTTAACATGGCTAGTAATTGTTTGGCCCAACTGTCCCAATCTGTTGTACCTCCATTATGAGAACTCAGCAGCACCTCATCTGCTGTAGGAGGCGCCCAAGATTCTGCATCACACACAGTACCTTTGTCAGCTCTAGATAAATCACATTTTGTCAACATGCTAGAACTCTTTGCCAATGCTTCATCAATCAAGGCAGGCTGCAATACACCATCACTACCTTGCTCTAGGAGTGCTAACAGACTCAGCTGTGTAACTTCAACTCTGGCCATCTGACTTAACCCCTTACCAACTGGATTACACATAGGGTGAGTGGACTGCTCACACAAATTTTCATTTTTCACAGGTTGTGTTAACCCACCATTCACTTGCACATTTTTAGTACTAGCAGCTTGCACTAACCCATTATCTTTACAAGGTACAGTTCCACTCTGTGACTCCAGAGTGACATTACAGTTGTCCATGGCAACCTCCAACTCCAATACATGAAGTTCTTTGGAGATTTCTGGGGACAACTGTGCTGTCTTACCACCAGTTGCTACAGGCAACGGCCCATTTGTGACAACAGCTTTTGCTCTGAAAGAACCTGGGATTTTCCCAACAATAGCAAACTTTTCATTAACAGCAACACTTATAGCATTTTTAGTTTTTTTAGGTTGTTCTAGCCCACTGCCTACTTGAGACTGGCAGACATTAGACACAACACTTGTAGTCATCAACACAGGTTCTATTTGAACTTTAACACCTGCATTCCCACTGGGTAGGGAAAAGTCATTCTCAAGTGCACATTTAGTGGCCTCACTAACAGGGGTCACTCTCACATCATCATGGACAGTCTCGTAACCAGTTCTTTTATACCTGCAATCAGCAGTCCCAGCCATTATTTCATTAAAGACAGTCTTACCCACCGCAGTAGTTGTGGTCACCATCTTCATTTGAGTACGTTGTCTTAAGAACCAATCCTCAGCCGCACATTTACTGGCCAACTCCCCCTGGTGGCCACGGGATGAAATCGCAGCAGCCATTTCTGACTCCTTAGCACCCCCTGCAGGCACAACAGAAAACTCTTCCTTGTTGCCAGGGGTGACGACAAATATATTTTCACAGGAAACTGGCTCAGCATCATTACCTCCAGGTGCACCCCAGAATCTAGGGCAAGACAATATTTCGTGCCCCAGCAGGCCACATTCAAGACATGGAACTAGACGACTTTTCTCCTGTGCGGTTCTCTCCTGGCGATTCCCAGCTGGCAAGAACGCACAGGGCTCTTTGTGAGGACGTTGAGGCAAATCTCTCCTGCAGCTCCTCCCTCCAGGCACAACTTCCACTCTTGTTGTCATGGGAGATCGCACTCTCCCTGCAGAACTTCGCTGGCGACCCATGATGCAATGGAACTCTCCTCTAAGAAGGATTTCCTCTTTAAACTGGCGGTAGTCATCGTTGTCACCTTCCATCAAATGGTAAACCGACCGGTACTCTATCAGTAATAAGGGTTGCAGAAATTTTGGCCACTGGTCTCTAGGCCATTTCCTCCTTACAGCGACTTTTTAAAATTTTTCCAGAAAGTCTCCAACCTCCTCTGTAGGCAGCATGGGTTGCATGTAATCAGAGGCACAGATCATAACCCCTTGAACTGTAGCCGATTCTTTACTTTGGTTCCTCTTGAACCACTCATTCATGGTCTCATACACCATTGGCCCCTTTTGACTGGCCCCCCTAGGTGGAGACATCTTCTCAGGCCATGCTGAGCTCTCTTCCCCTTTACCTTGCTTTAACATGAACTTCTTGTGTTTTGACTGCCTCATCTTTGCAGTCGCATGTACAGCAGCTTGTCACACAGTTCACAGCAGTAGAAAAGGAAAAAAATCTCACAGGTGCACCACCTGTATGTAACAGTCCATCAAATAATACTTCTATGCAATGCAGCTCGCCTGGCTGCCACACACAGCCAACAGTTCCTGACGTGAATTCACTGTGGAGCAAGGATCCGGATTCCACCGTTTTGTGCCCGCTGAATCCACCACTTGTGATATTGGGGTTGTTTAGCTCTCGTGGTATGGGCGTTTTTCAGTGATTCACTCCAGCCAGGAAGTATGTTTAAGGGCATGGTAGCCCATTTTTATTAAAAAGGCAAAATAAAAGTCCAAATAAAGGTTTCCCACGCAGGGGGTTCTTCTCCAAAAAACACACAACAGAAAATGCTAGCCCACCTGGCTCTCTGTAGCAGTACTCTTCTGCAGCAATAATTCTGTACATTTTCCTGGTCACCCAGACCAGCGGACTCCTCAACATAGATGGCTTCCCTTCAGCATCTATAGCTGTGCCTCTTGCAGCTTACCAATATTCTGGCTCCTACAGCCTCTCTGATTCCAAGAGACCTCCTGTCTCTTACTGTGGAGCTGTCTCCAACTGGGAGCTCACACCTGGCTCCCAGGACCAGACTTCCTGTCTGTGGGGTGGGGGCTCTGAATGCTGTTCAGGTCAGACTTAAAAAGCTGACCACACAGCTGTATAATTAAGGTGTTCGTCTCTCCAAAATATGGCGAAAACCCACCATCATTCAGGAGAGACAGACCCAGACTGTCACACTATTTTTCTCCACACAGTGTTGAGTGTTTCTTCCAAACAACTCAACTTTGGTTTTATCTTTCCACAGAATATTTTTTTTTGTTTCAAAAGTTTATTAAAGATAATGAATATATTACAAGCGACAAAGCATAACAGTGAGTCAGTAGTAGATTAATAAATGTGGTCGCGGCCGCTTCACATCAATGCACGTATAAACATCAGCGTGTAAACAAAACTGATCATGAACAGGGTACGTAGTACAGATTTTTAACAAAGTACCATTTTAAGAAAAAACCTTGGACCAGGAGGGTCTATGTCGTCACTCTATGATAGGGGGGGGGGAGATGGCTTGGTGGACGAGACGGTGTCTATGTGGACGAGAGTAATTAGAGGTGGTATGTCCATCCCAACGGGTGGAGTAGGATGTCAAGGCACCCAACACGCCCATTGTTCAGTAAACTTTGTTGGTGTGTCTCGGGCCTGGTGGATCAGATTTTCCATATCCGCAATGTGGGTTATGCGCTTGAACCAATCAGCTAGTGATGGCGGCTCCTGAGCATTCCATTTCACAGGGATGCAAAGTTTCGCCACAGTCACCATGTGCATTGCTAGGGAGCGAAGGTATGTTTTAGGGGGTAGGTGGGAGTGATGTAGTAGAAACTGTTCTGGTGTAAAGTTCAGCTCGAGCGTGGAGACGTCCATCGTAATGCGATGGACGTCTCTCCAGAACGTTTGCAGCTTAGGGCAGGACCACCAAATATGTGTAAGGGATCCCCTTTCAGAGCCACATCTCCAACATAAGAGGGACATAGTGGGGGAGATAGCATGGAGCCTCGTCGGAGTCCGGTACCATCGTAAGAATAGTTTGAAAGCATTTTCCTGAGTGTGCACATTCACCGTACCTTTATGGAAACACGCAAACACAGCTTCCCATTCTTTTTCTGTTAAATCTATGGATAATTCTGTTTCCCATTTCTGGCTTGCCCAATTGGTCTTTGGATTGCTATCTGGGAATAGTAACGTATACATCAAGGAGATTAAGTGGGTCACCGGTCCAGTGCTCGTGCAGATTGCTTCAAAAGGGGTGAGGCGGTGGGCCCAGGATGGTTTCGGACGAGGCATCTCAAAGAAATGCCTGATTTGAACATATGTCCAGAATGGGAAAGATCCAGAATGTATTCTGGACTGCAAAGAGTCGTAGGAGAGAAGGCGGTCCGTGTCAAAAAAATGGGCTGCGTGTACATGTGGGTGCGGCCATATGTCGGGTAGGAAGGAGGGGGCTGGGCCTGGGGGGAAGTCAGGGTTAAGTCGGAGCGGGGTCATCGGGCCCAGGAGAGAGGAGATCCGATATTTATTACATGTTATTTTGAAAGTGACTAGGGTCGGGGAGATCAGCGGATGAGCTAGGCATGAGGGAGGAAGTGCACACGGTTTGGTCCAGGGGGCTTGTGCTAACGAGAAGGTAGAAAACGCCTGTTCCAGTTCCACCCACGCTTTAGATGCGCTGTGGAGATTCCAGTCGGCTATCCTGGAGAGGTGACAAGCCTGGTGATACTTGGCCATGTCCGGAAGGCCTATTCCCCCTTTCAGCTTAGGAACGGTGAGTTTGGCATAGCTTAATCGGGGGCATTTTCCATTCCAGATGAATTTCGTGTGTGCCATCCGGCATGTGGAGAAGAAAGCCTGAGGTAATCTAATAGGGACTGTTTGAAAGAGATACAGCAACCGGGGTAGGACATTCATTTCGATCGCTGCCGCCCTGCCAAACCATGTAAAGAGGCCCGTCGACCAACTTTTGAGGTCTTTCTGGATTTTTTGCAACAACGGGAGATAATTGACTGAGTATAAGTTGGACAGGGACGAGGGGAGTTGGATACCAAGGTAAGTAATCGAGTCCTTGTTCCACTTGAAAGGAAAGTTTGCTTGACACTGTGTTAATAAATCAGGGGGGAGAGAGATATTGAGTGCGTTGGATTTTGCAAAGTTTATCTTCAAGTTGGACAGGTACTGGAAAGTCTTAAGATCTGCCAGGAGAATCGGCAGGGTAGTGACAGGGTCTGTTAGGAAAAGGAGAATATCGTCGGCGAAGGCCGATACTTTGTACGTATGGCGTATGATGTCGATCCCTTTAACAGTCGGGTTAGCTCTCAGGCGTCTCAGGAATGTTTCAAGTGTGAGGATGAAGATAATTGGGGATAGGGGGCACCCTTGTCTGGTTCCGTTGGTGATGGAGAAGGCATCCGACAGGTGGCCGTTGACACGGACTCTAGCAGTGGGATTAGCGTAAAGTGCAAGGATAAATTGGAGCATACGCTGCGGGAGACCCAAGAAGGTCAGTGCTTTTTCATGTAGTCCCAAGCCACTCTGTCGAATGCCTTCTTCGCGTCAAGAGACAGCAAAAATCTGTTACATTTCTGTGTAGTGAGCCAGTGGTGGATGGAAATGGCTTTGAGGGTGTTGTCCCTGGCTTCCCTGCCAGGGATAAAGCCTACTTGGTCCAAGTCGATCAGTCCCAGTAGGAGGGGTAAAAGTCGGTTTGCGAGTATCTTGGCGTACCATTTCAGGTCAACGTTCAGCAGGGAGATGGTCCTGTAGTTCATAACCAATGAGGGGTCTTTCCCAGGCTTTGGTATCACAGTAATGTGAGCCGAAAGCATGTCCCAAGGGGGGGGGGGGGGTGGAGGAGGGGCCCAGGGAGTTGAAAGCTAAAATAAAGTGGGACGGGAGCAGGTGGGCGAATGATTTATAATATCCTACCGTCAGTCCGTCGGGGTCAGGGCTTTTACCAGGCTTCATTTGCTTCAAAGCTGCTACGGCTTCAGTCACAGTGAGGGGGGAGTCCAGGTCGTTAGCTAAAGAGGTCGAGATGGGTTTGGGACTGTATTCGGACAGGAAAGTCTTTATAGCTTCCGTCCGAGCATGCGAGTCTGAAGGGGAGGTTGTGGGGTGAAGATCATACAGCTTAGAATAATATGCTACAAATTGCTTCGCTATATCAGGGGGAGAGGCGATTTTCCGGCCCATCGAATCAGTTATCGAATGTACCGTGGTGGATGCTTTCTTAGCCTGTAACGCTCTTGCTAGTAAGTGCCCCGCCTTATTTCCGAATTCGTATAAGATTCGTTGGGAAAGAACGTATTTGCGCTTAATTTGTTTATCTAGTAAGTCTAAGGCCTCGTACACACGAGGGGATATGTCCGCTGAAAACGGTCCGATGGACCGTTTCAGCAGACATCTCCGATCGTGTGTATGGGCTAGCGGACAGATTTGTCCACCCGACAGATTTCAAAGCATGCTTTGAAATCTATCGGGTGGAATCCGTCCGCCCGACATGTCTGCTGGTTAGTACACTTACCAGCAGACATGTCGTCCCGCACCGCCGCCGCGCCGCCGCCGAATGGATTCGGCGCATGCGCGGAAGTGTTTTACTTCCTGGTGCGGTGACGTGGCGGCGTCAACGTCACCGCCACGTCACCGCGCCGTCCGCCGGCGGGGAATTTGATCCGATGGTGTGTACACGCCATCTGATCAAACTCCTGATCGGACATATCCGATGGAAATGGTCCGCGGACCGTTTTCATTGGATATGTCCGATCGTGTGTACGAGGCCTAAGAGTTCTTTCCTAGCTGCTTGGAGAACTTGAAGGGTGGAAGAGTCCAGGGAACGTTTATGCGCTTTCTCCAGTTTAAGGATTCTGGCTGTGAGGTCCGAGAAGTGTTTCTGACGTTCTCGTTTACGCCTAGCTGCTGCTGCCACCAGTACACCCCGGGTCACACATTTGTGGGCTTCCCATATTGTGATAGCCGGAGTATCGGACGGTCTGTTTTCTATAAAATACTGAGTTAAACTTTGTTCTATGTCTGCTACGATCACGGGGTCAGTTAGTAAGGAAGGGTCAAGTTTCCAAGAATAGGTCGAGCGGGACGTGTCGGGGAGGGTTAGAGTTAAAGATATCAGGTGATGGTCAGAGAGGAACAAGAGTTCGATTTAGGCTTTGTTTAAGACAGGAAGATCAGTTTGCGACAGGAAAAAGTAGTCGATTCTCGAATACTTGTTGTGAGGGGTTGAAAAGAAAGCGAAGTCTCTGCCATTGGGATTTAGAGTGCGCCACGTGTCATGGAGTAGCAGTGTTTGGAGTTGGGTCTTAATCGATTTGAGGGCCGCATACGTAATAGAGGAAGTCCCGGTGGAGGTGTCAAGGAGGGGGTCGAGGGGGATATTAAAATCGCCCCCCAGAATAAGCATACCCTCCTGGAAGGCCAATAGAGCCATAGTAATGGAGGTAAAGAAAGAACCCTGTCTGGAGTTCGGGGCATAGATGTTGGCCATGGTGATAGTTCGGCCATACAGAGACCCCTTAAAGGAAAACATACCTTCCCTCCCCGTCTGACAGTGAGTCCTTGAGTCGAAAGGGGCAAGTTTTTGCTATAAGAATGGAGACTCCCTTGGATTTGGAGAGTGGAGTGGTGGCATGGAACACTGTGGGGTAGCGACAATTGTGAAACTTTGGCGTTGCATCCCCGCGAAAGTGTGTTTCTTGGACGAATACAATGTCCGCCCTATGATGGTGCATAACTTGGAGCAGTTGTGAGCGCCGTTCTGGCGAGTTCAGGCCCCTGGCATTGAGGGAGATCAGCTTGAGCGTGGGTGTGTCGGACTTGAAGGGAGCAGGAGCCATCAGTTTGCAGAGTGACAGACACACAGAGAAAACAAAGCGAGGTTCCGAGAGCTGCGGCACGACGCAAGGGTGGAGCGCTTGAGAGGGCCCTACTCAGGACCGGGGTAAGCAAGTAAGAGTGCGGTAGTCAGGGGTTGGCCGAAGGAGGGTATGGGTGGGGCTGTGAGAAGGGGGGAGAGGATAGTAGATGAGTGACAGTAGGTATCCGTGTACGGAAAAGAGAAAAGTCCGAAGACTGGCGAGGAGCCCCTCGCCTGTCCAGTAGTGTTCTGCCGTAGCGGAAACGTCGGAAAAGGTCAGCGGAGCGAAATAGGGTGAGTGATGTAATCCGGAGGCCGGTGAGATACCACTCACCAGTCTGGTGTCAGAGAGATCCGCGGTTGCGGAACTTCCGGAGTATGTCAGTGGTGTGCACTAGTTCTAACAAAGTGTGTGTGAGGAATAAAGGAAGAACCACTGTGTGGGGGTTGAGAAGTCCTAGAAGGAGAAAAGTATGAGAGCAGCATGCGGACCCCCAGCCACCCATCTTCATGGGATGTAGTCAATATGCTTGTGGAGACGAAAAGGCTTATGGTATGGGGTTAAGAGGATACTGAGGGTATATACAGTTAGGGTATGTGCTCGGATATGCTGACGCAGGGGTTAGTTTCCAACAAACTAGTGATGTTAGAATGGTACCAAACCAACATTCGCAGGCTCTAATACAGTAGTCAGGGCCAGTCTTATCGGGTATTTATCCCATAAATGAAAATATTTCACAACAGTAGTTAACAAAAAAAAAGCAACAAGAGCTCTATAACAACAGAACATAATGTTACGGGCAGAGTAAACGCAAATGAGGACGTATGTGGTCACATATAGTTCAGCCAGTTGGGGGGGGGGTGGTGGGGAGGCGAGGAGGAAGGGGGGGGTGGAGGGGGTGAGGGGAGGAGAAGAGGAGTGGTATGGAAGGGGAGAAGGCCTGTATAGAGGAGAACCATAACGAAGGGCGAGGGGAATGATAAGGGCGGTGTGTGTGGGGGGGGGGTGGTGGTGGGAAAGAAAAAAAAAGGGGGGACGAAAGGGTGGAGCTAGGAGGAGAAGAGGGGGGAGGAAGGGGAGGAAGGGGAGGGGGAGGGGAGGAGGAGGGGGAGGGTGAGGGGAAGGGTGAGGTGAGGGGGGAGGGTGAGGGAGGGGGAAGGATGAGGGGAGGGGGGGAAGGGTGAGGGAAGGGGAGGGATGAGGGGAGGGGGGGGAGGGTGAGGGGAAGGAAGGGGGAGGAAATTAGGGGAAAGGGGTCTGGGCTCCGAGAAACGAATAGGGGCATGGGGGGCAGATTTTGGGTGCTAAGATACGAGATGCAGAGATAGGGCGTTCCCAGAATATCAGGGAGATTACCACAGGGACTGAGGTTATGAGGGGGAGTAAGGAGGGAGGGAGACAGGGACGGTTCTAGGAACTAGCCAGGACAAGGGTGGGCACGTTCAGTTATAATCACGGGGGTCTAGGTGGGAGGAGTGGAATATAAGCAGATAAGATGACATTATATACACATTGAAGATCATACAGTATACAATAAAAGGAAACTTGCATTATGTATGACCGGATTGTTACCCGAGTCGGATCGGCACTTGCACGCTGCATCAGAGGCTGTGACGGCAGTGAAGAACAGACGGTGGGAGAGTTGTGGCCGTCCCCGTGTTTTCCATATGCTGGTTAGACTGTAACGCCATGAGGCAAGTGCTGTTCCGGGACTCATTTATGGGTACGGCTCAGCGGTTCGAGGCAGACAATCATGCTCATGGCAGGCGGTGATGGCTGGGGGGTGTGGGATGGGGAACGGGATGCGGAATGGCAATGTTATACAGAGGATCGTTCAGCGTCCACAGGCTGTGAATTCCGGGGAGCATTGAGCAAAGAGAACCAGAAC
This sequence comes from Rana kukunoris, assembly GCA_029574335.1. NCBI lineage: Eukaryota > Metazoa > Chordata > Amphibia > Anura > Ranidae > Rana > Rana kukunoris. Next base: position 232,240,853 of record CM056049.1, on the reverse strand, counting down.
CAACGGGGAGATAAGGGAAGGTAGGCGGTATTAGGGAATCGGGAAGGGAGCTGAGGGAGAGTCAATCACATCAGTGGATCAGATGACCGTGAGCAGGGCAGCTGTAACCAACACCTCCAATTTCATCTCATTAATTGGACTCCAGTTGGCTGACACCTCACTCCAATTAGCTCTTGGAGATGTCATTAGTCTTGGGGTTCACATACTTTTTCCACCTGCACTGTCAATGTTTACATGGTGTGGTCAATAAAAACATGGTAACGTGTAATTCTTCGTGTGCTATTAGTTTAAGCAGACTGTGATTGTCTATTGTTGTGACTTAGATGCAGATCAGATCACATTTTATGACCAGTTTGTGCAGAAATCCATATCATTCTAAAAGGGTTCACATACACTTTTTGGCAACTGTATAATATGACAGCCCAGAGGGAGCCCTGTTATCCTGGGAGGATGTCAGGTGACGTCCTTCCTTTTAGTCTCAAAATAAAATTAATATATTTTTATTGTCATTTGTGTAGTTTGATGTGTACTTAATGGTGGTGCCTTTACCATTCCAAACCCATAGGACATACCGGTACATTTTAGGCTGGAGATGAGCTTTAATGAAGAAGTGATAAAGTGTCTCTACAGCCGCTCAATCCATTCTACAGTGTGCATATGGGGGCCCCCTCCTACAGTTACCAGCCACTTAGTGTGCTTGTGAAGAAATAGGTGAGGAAGGTACATCCCTACCTGCCTTCCCTCTGTGATGTAAGAAACCAGAAGCCACATACATTTCGTCACTAGGATCAATCCAATCTCATTTGGTTCAGATGCTTTTGAAGGAAGAAAAGAGATCTGGGGTCAGATTCTTAAAGCTGTTACGGCGGCGTATCTCCAGATACGCTGCCGTAATTTCAAATCTGCCCCGATTCTCAAAGGCAGATACGTTAAAAAAAATAGGCTTCTTCCGCCGAAGTAACTTATCTACGCCAGCGTATAATTGTGTGCAATTATACGCTGGCCGCTAGGTGGCGCTTCTGTCGATTAGCCGCGTCGAATATGCAAATGAGCCACAAAAAGTGTGTGAACCCTTTTGGAATGATATGTATTTCTGCACAAATTGGTCATAAAATGTGATCTGATCCTTATCTAAGTCACAACAAAAGACAATCACAGTCTGCCTAAACTAATAACACACAAAGAATTACACGTTACCACGTTTTTATTGAACACACCATGTAAACATTCACAGTGAAGGTGGAAAAGGTATGTGAACCCCTAGACTAATGACATCTCCAAGAGCAAATTGTAGTGAGGTGTCAGCCAACTGGAGTCCAATCAATGAGATGAGATTGGAGGTGTTGGTTACAGCTGCCCAGCCCTATAAAAAACACACAGCAGTTCTGGGTTTGCTTTTCACAAGAAGCATTGCCTGATGTGAATGATGCCTCGCACAAAAGAGCTCTCAGAAGACCTACGATTAAGAATTGTTGACTTGCCTAAAGCTGGTAAGGGTTATAAAAGTATCACCAAAAGCCTTGCTGTTCATCAGTCTATGGTAAGACAAATTGTCTATAAATGGAGAAAGTTCACCACTGCTGCTACTCTCCCTAGGAGTGTAAAGAGTACTACAAGCGCACAGCACAGACTGCTCAATGAGGTGAAGAAGAATCCTAGAGTGTCAGCTAAAGACTTACAAAAGTCTCTGGCATATGCTAACATCCCTGTTAGCGAATCTATGATACGTAAAACACTAAACAAGAATGGATTTCATGGGAGGATACCACGGAGGAAGCCACTGCTGTCCAAAAAAACATTGCTGCACATTTACAGTTTGCACAAGAGCACCTGGATGTTCCACAGCAGTACTGGCAAAATATTCTGTGGACAGATGAAACCAAAGTTGAGTTGTTTGGAAGAATCACACAACACTATGGGCCAGATTCAGGTAGATGCGCGCATATTTTCGCCAGCGTATCGCAGCGCATATACGCTGCGCTGATGCAAACTAGTGAGTGAAGTACAGTATTCACCAAGCGCATGTCCGTTACTTTGCGCCGGAGTAACGTAAATGCGCTGGCGTAACCCGACGCAAGTGGAAGTGGGTGTGATAATATGTAAATGATGGGCGGAGCCCAGCGCAGAGGCTTACGTTCAGCCCAGGGAAGTTACTTTTGCTAAGAGATGGCTGCTCCCGTCCCCCCCAAAGAGAGGAGTAACCAAAAATTACAATTCCCAGGAGGTCTCAGTTATAATATCTGCTATGGAGACTTATAATGACTTCCTCCAAGGCAAAAAAAGTCGGAAGACCAGCCGGGATAGGAAGCAAGCCATCCTGGAGACCATTGCTGGCAGGGTGAATGTTTTGGGGTACTCCACCCGGACTGCTGGCGATATTAAAAAAAAAAAAAATGACCTGCGGCGCAAGGTCCGTGGCAAGGTGGCCACCATCAGCAGGCATGAGAGGGGCACGGGGGGTGGACCCCCATGTGCGGTCAGCCTGACCACGGAGGAGGAGGTGGTCGCCCGCTGCCTGGAGAGGGAGCAGTTGGAGGGGGTACCAGGCTATGATCCTATGGAGGAAGGCTCCAGGACAGGTAAGTGTTTTTTATCCCCTATTTGGTGTGTTGCATGTGGGGGGGAGAGGGTACATGTGCCAAGTGTGTGGGACCACCAACATGTGTCTGCTTTGTGTCATCCACAGATGACGGAGCTGGGCCATCATCTGTCGGCGGCCAGTCCACCCCATCCTGAGGCCGAGCCCCTGGGTGTTGAAGAGACCGAGGTGGAGGAGAGTGCCCACACCTCACCTGCTGAGGTGGTTGAGGAGCAGCCTGTTCTTCCTGAGCAGGACTTTATTTTGTTTTTGGAGGAGTCCTCCCCTTCTGTAATACCCTCCCCCATCCTCGGAAGCCTCTCAAGGGCGACTCCATCCCCACGGGGACAACCATCTCCTGGCCCCAGGAAGGCAACCCGGAAGACCAGGGGGGTGTCTGATCTGGTCCAGGACCAGGTGGCAATGGACCACGCCAGGCAGACCCAGCAGATGGGGGAGATTGCTGGGCACCTGGACCGGGTCGCTGACAGCCTGGGCTCCATGTCGCAGCTGACCAGTGCTGTGCATGACGTCGTGACCAGGCTGGGGGAGGTGAAGGCTGATGTTAAACACCTCACTGCAGCCGTCCACGCCAACACAGCTGCCATCCGGGAAGAGGGGAGGCAGAGGCAGCGTGACCAGCGGCATCATGTCACCCGCCAGCTGAGGATGCAGGCCCAGACTAATCTCTTTCTGAGCCGGATTGCCGTGGCCTTGGAGGGCATGCAGCCAAGAGCTGCCAGGAGTGTCCCACCCGTGGATCAGCCTCCTCCAGATGCCCCCCCACCCCCACCCACTCCCTCCAGGCAGCTGAGGAGCCCGAGAGTGCCCACAAGAAGGAGCCCCCGTCAGCCCAGATGAGGGTTTTTTTTTTTGTTTATTGCTCAGGTTATGAGTATTTTATTATTTTTGTTTATTGCTCAGGTTATGAGTATTTTATTATTTTTGTTTATTGCTCAGGTTATGAGATATTTATTTTATTTTTTACTGCACACGGTCAGGAGTGCAGGGGACAGTGTGAATGGTGTGTGAATGTGAGGGGGTGCCACTCCTGCCAGTAAGGGGTGTCACCCTCGGCCGTGGTGGAGAAGTTATCCCCACAGTTGTGTGAATGACGTGTAAATTGTGTATGAATGGACAGCGATATCATTGGGGCCTTGACGCTGGCGTTGCTGCTCCCAAGTCCTACATGCTGGACTTGGGCTAATCCAATGTGATGTGGATGTGGTGTGTGTGATCTAGGGACATCAGTGGTGTGCATGCGTGCATTGTCTGTGTGATTAATGTTTTGGTTTAGTGTCCAAAGATGCCTACGGCGAGGACCCTCCTGACTGCTCTTCCATCAGCAGACAGGGTAGCCTCTGGCAGGTGGGGACTGTGTGGGTCGGGGGTCAGGTCATCACGTATGTCAATCTGCAGGCCTTTTCTCATGGCAAAGTTGTGCAGAATGCAACATGCACCGATGATCTGACACACGAAGGTAGGGGAATACAATAGGGTCCCCCCGGACTTATCCAGGCATCGGAAACGGGACTTCAGGAGCCCAAATGTTTGCTCCACCACTGCACGAGTTTTGATATGTGCTTCATTGTATCTTCTCTCTCCTCTGGTTTGGGGGTTCCGGAAAGGAGTCATTAGATGGGGTCCCAGTGCATATGCAGAGTCACCTGGAAGGGAAAAAACAGGAGGATGTTAGTCATGCATGTGCCCCTTGTGATGTGTGCATCATGGGAGGGGATAGTCATGCCTGCCACCCATGTCACTCACCAACCAGCCAGCTGTCCCCATACACGTTCTGTTCGAATTTTGTTGGGATGGGGCTCTGATTGTATATGAAGCTGTCATGGCTGGATCCGGGGTGTTTGGCACGGACGTGCCATATGAGGCGTTGGGCATCGGCTATCACCTGTACGTTGATGGAATGCCAATGCTTCCGATTGCGGTATATGTGCTCTGTGGCACAGGGGGGCTGTAGGGCCACATGTGTGCAATCAATGGCCCCCACGGTGCGTGGGAATCTGGCAATGCTGTAGAAATCTGTCATTGCCTTCAGCCGCAGCTCCTCAGTGGTTGGTCTGATGAACTGGTTGGACATGCGTCTGAGGATTGCGGGGACAACCTGGTGCACACATCTGCTCATGGTGGACTGTGACATCCCAGCCACCACTCCACTTGTACGCTGGAATGATCCACTTGCAAGGAAATGAAGTGTTGCCAGTACCTTCACCAGTGGCTGCACTGCTTATGAGCGGTGTGTCTTGCTGGTGATGTCATCCTGCAGGGTTGTGGTTAATTCAAGGATTGCATCAGGGCTGAATCTGAAGAGGCGATACACCTCCTCATCCCCCATGCCAAAGAGGCTCATGCGCGTGCGGTATATCCTCTCACGTGCCCGCTTCCTCCATACCGGGGGACCCAGTACTAGTGCTAGGACCGCGACTGCCCCTGGCATGTTGGCACACAGAGCTGTTGTCCTTGCAAGTGTGGTTGTTCAGCTTGCTATTTTCGTCGGTAACGCTGCTGCTGTAGCTGCTCTCCTGCTGACCTGAGGCCGTCTGGAGTAAAGATAAAGCAGCTATTTGTAGAAATAACTTTGCGACGGACGGACGAGATACGCGCTGCGCATGTAGCCAGCGTATGGTGCTAATCCGTTCGCAAATCGGGAAATCTCCCTCATTTGCATATTTGCAAGGCAAATCAATAGGCACGACGGATGCGACAAACGAAAATATGCACTAACGATACTCTGGCGAGGGAAAGTTAAGCCAATCGGAAATGGCCCGTTTTCTGGCGCATCTAGGTTGGTGGGTACAGCCACATAGATACTACGGCGCATCTTTACAGTTACGCGGCGCATATCGATATACTCCAGCGCAAGTCTTGCTGAATCTGGCCCTATGTGTGGAGAAAAATAGACACAGCACACCAACATCAAAACCTCATCCTAACTGTGAAGTATGGTGGTGGGGGCATCATGGTTTGGGGCTGCTTTGCTGCGTCAGGGCCTGGACGGATTGCTATCATCGAAGGAAAAATGAATTCCCAAGTTTATCAAGACATTTTGCAGGAGAACTTAAAGCCATCTGTCCACCAGCTGAAGCTCAACAGAAGATGGGTGTTGCAACAGGACAACGACCCAAAGCATAGAAGTAAATCAACAACAGAATGGCTTAAACAGAAGAAAATACGCCTTCTAGAGTGGCCCAGTCAGAGTCCTGATCTCAACCCGATTGAGATGCTGTGGCATGACCTCAAGAAAGCAATTCACACCAGACATCCCAAGAATATTGCTGAACTGAATCAGTTCTGTAAAGAGGCATGGTCAATAATTACTCCTGACCGTTGTGCACGTCTGATCTGCAGGAATTGTTTGGTTGAAGTTATTGCTGCCAAAGGACGTTCAGCCAGTTATTAAATCCAAGGGTTCACATACTTTTTTCACCTGCACTGTGAATGTTTACATGGTGTGTTCAATAAAAACATGGTAACATTTAATTCTTTGTGTGTTATTAGTTAAGCAGACTGTGATTGTCTATTGTCTTATTGTCTATTGTTGTGACTTAGATGAAGATCAGATCACATTTTACGACCAATTTGTGCAGAAATCCATATAATTCCAAAAAAGGTTCACATACTTTTTGTGGCAACTGTATATATATATATATATATATATATATATATATATATATACATACATACACACACACACACACACACACACACACACACACACATTAAATATGAGTTTATACACGAGTCAACCTTGTTTGGCCACTGAAACATGCTGACCTTTTGTATGGCTTTTGGTGTATGTCAGTTTTGTTGTGCCAAAGGTCTGCATTCTAAACTATAGTTTACCCATCTGAATAAGATGTAAATTATTTTGAAAGGGAAAATATCACTGGAATGCAGCATTAATATTCAGAAGTAATGTCTTTCCTTAAACCCTTGTTAGCTTTTGCCTGAGTTTATTTCTTGAATCACACATGCCTCCCTGAAGAACACAACAACTTTTCAAAGCTCACATTTTTTGTGTATAAACATTCCTCCCAGCTCAATTTGCCAGACACACATAGACTTTGAGCTAGTCTCATAGTATAGTTTAAAAGCCCCTATGGCAGCAGGGTATGACCCTGCTTTTCTGTAGACTGGAGATTATTTCGGCACTGTGCTTACTTATTGTTGTTATGGAGACAGCTTTTCATGTGTTATGAAACAAAGCATAAAATCAATGTGGCTTACATTACTTGCCGCATTTTAACTAATGCTGTGAGAAATAACTGCAAATTTGTTCTGGCTATTTAAAAACATATTATTTATTTAAATACAAGTAATGGATTTTTATGAAACACTTGAAGTGCTTCCCCCATGGAAGCCATTGAATAGGATGTGTCCTCTATTCTTTGCCTTGACCTTCTCCAAAATCCTCAGCCCCTGTAACACAGTTGAGTATACAAACATACAATATCTGTGGAAATCAATGAAAGTAATACCCAGTACCCAGTAGTAGCCCCATATCAAAGAAAACAGGCACCAAACCAGGTAGTAAAAGGAAACTTAATATATTGTCTCCCAATATGGTTGTTAACTAGGCAAGCATAAAATGGATTAACAATGGTAATAACACAATTTAGCATGCAAAGCAATTAACTGTAAGGACTAGACATAAGATAACATTTGGCGTCCAGATCAGCATAAACAATAACAAGGCAACCTCAAGTGCAGCAGTGAGCAATAGTTAATCTATCGAGTGCTGGGGACCATACTACCAGAGCACATTATGGCAGCAATGCTAGTCCTCAACCAACTAGGCATGCACTGTCCAAAAGAAAAGTAGGATGGTAGAGGAAGGGGAACAAAGGGGACTTGCAGAATATATATATGGGAGAAACGGTCATTTGAAATGTTCATCTGGCGGCTATCGTTGGGGTCCTCTAAGAGCATAGGTGCACTTAACGACACTCAACCTGCGTGCAGTATAAGTACAGTTTAGGTATCTTATAGAATTGGCCCAGGTGGTAGGTAGATGTGGTTCAGATACGGTAAAGATTTGGTATAATGCAGTATAGAGTTGGTTTAGGTGCAGTCTAGATTTAAAAAAGTACACTTGGTGTTCTGATCCCAGCGGCATAGGCCCTGCTAGCAGTATCAACAATGGGCGAATAGCAATCTTATCAGTCTTCAGGATACTCGCTGTAGAAGGGGTGCCTCTTTGGTCTCTCCACAAAAGCCTCTGATGATCAGTGGTGGAAAGTGGGAGTAGACCCTCCAGTCTCCCTGTAGCATCGGTGAAGGTGTTCTGATGTGGGCGATGCTGCGCTGCCCAGAGGTGTCCTCACTCTCAAACTCAGTCTCAAATCTTAGGTATGGTCTCCCGCTGGCAAGTGATCCAGACAGAGTTGTTCTCTCTTTAACTCCCCCTGTGCCAAGAGGAAGTACTTTCCTGGGCAGTTTAATGAAACTCATCTATCACTCATCCTACTGCTCAATGTTTATTGGGATCTGTAGTGTAAGGAGTAAATTGGTCCCAGTATATGGTTGCTATGTCAAACTACAACTCCTAGGACTCTCAGTGCTCTGCAAAGAAGTCTATAAGCTTGCTTGTTTTAGCACTTTCCCTGCTGACTGGAGGAGAATGATGTAGCATAACATAGGTATCAATGTAGAGGGAGAAAAGAATAAAAGACAATTTTTTTTTTTTTATATTGTTGTACATGGATACAAATTCTATATTATAATTATTATTTTTATTCCATTTCTGGTTTAACTTTTTGACTGCCAATTTCTTCTGTTATTATTGCTAATCTATTTCAAGGTAACAGTGATGTATGGGATGCTAAAGTCAATCAACAGCTAAAGCTAGACCATGTCTTGAAAAAGCCATTATGAGCTTGATTAAAGTTGTTAACCTGTCTTTCTGCTGAATGTAAATTTAATTTAGGCAGCTGCAAATCAGCTACCAGCAGGGGCAGACTGACAACTCATGGGGCCCCCAGGCAATAGAAGATTATGGGGCCCCCGGGCTTACAGATGGCCACCATGCCAGGAGGCAGTGCAGACGTGGGGCAGCTAAAATCTCTGGATTTTCACATCAAAAGCATGTCAGTTTCAGACATATCAGGGACAGATGTAAAAAAAAAAAAAGATTTTTACATACTATCCCTGGTTTTACTGGTTTTACTGAGCCTGGCAACCCTGATGGGGCCCTCTAGTGGCATGGGGCCCTCGGGCAGTGCCCGGGTGACTCAATGGTCAGTCCGCCCCTGGCTACCAGTTAACATATACACATAGTATACACGTAACACTGCATACCAACTCTTCAGTTTCGATTGCCTTACCCTTATAGTTACTCTAGTAGAACTAAGTTTGTCCCTTGGAATCCTGACTCTTATAAAGTTTCTGAAGTGTTCACAAACTCAGTATAATACCAATCGTGTCTCTGTAGATGTGTCTGGTTGCATAAGCTGGATACTGATTGTAAATGTGCAAAAATATACCTAGTTGTGTCAGGAAGCTACAGATTGTATTTATACGGTTATATTTCTGATTGTATCACTATAACACAAAATGTGTCTCCGTTTACAGTATCACAGCCATATTTAGAGCCATATTTAGAGTTTTTTTTTTTTTACCCCTAGGCTAGCTGCCTTGTGCCCCTATCATCCATTAACTGGTTCGGGCGCTGCCTTCACCAACTGTCACATACCTTGTGGCTGACCCTGGCATGAAGAAGGAGGACTCGAGAACCGATGATGTTGCGACAGTGGTCGCAGGATTGCAGTGAGGTACAGGTGCCTGTGTGGTCTCTCTGCTGGTTGAAGAGGTTAGTGGTGGATTCATCACCAGAGCTGGATGGTGAGCCGGAAGTGAACACAGCAGGCAGCGGACCCTTGGTTGGTAGATAGCAACAGCAGCAGTAGCGACTGGATGCCAGGTTGGTAACAGACAGGCAGTTACAGACATAGACAGCAGACAAGGGATCGTCAGGATACAAGCAAGGTTTGGCAACACAGGATCAGACAAATATAAGGCAGTGCAAAGTCCAGAACACTGCACTTATTATATAATTATACTTGACTTTTATCCCGCATACACACGATCATTTTTCGGCATAGAAAAAAACATTGTTTTTCAGCATGTCCAAAAAACAAAGTTTTTCCAACTTCATCATTAAAAACGATGTTGCCCACACACCATCGTTTTTGAAAAATTATGAACAAAGCGTGGTGACGTACAACACGTACGACGGCACTCTAAAGGGGAAGTTCTATTTGCCTTTGGGCTGCTTTTAGCTGATTCCTTGTTAGTAAAAGATGATTCACGCTTTTTTGTCTGTTACAGCGTAATGAATATGCTTACTCCATTATGAATGGTAGTTTTACCAGATCGAGCGCTCCCGTCTCATAACTTGCTTCTGAGCATGCGCGGGTTTAAAACGTTGTTTTAGCCCACACACGATCATTTTTTACAACCCGAAAAACAATTTTTTTTCAGAAGATGAAAAACCCACACACGATCATTTTAAATGATGTTTTTAAAAACTAAGGGCCAGATTCACGTATTCCAGAGCATCTTTGCTCTGGAGTAACGCTTCTGATTTGCGTTGCGCTGCCGAAATTTTAGGAGCAAGTGCTGTCATTCACGAAGCACTTGCTCCTAAAGTTGCGGCAGCGCATCACAAATGAGCCGGCGGAATTCAAATGTCGCGGGTACGGGGCGTGTAGTATGCTAACTACGCGCGATCCCGCCGCCAACGTACTGCGCATGCGTCGAGTGTCAAAACATCCCCGTGCGCATGCTCCAAAATCTGTGAATGAACGTCAATGACGTCACATTCCCATTCATGACCGTTTTACGCAAGCGACGTTTTTTTTTTTTTTTTCCGACGCGATGACGACGCCTATACCTAACATAGGATACTCCAGCCCCATGTAGGTATATCTATGCGCCGCGTATCCCGTCCGGAAACGTCGTATCGTCATTGCGTCGCGCCGGATTTCGATCGTGAATTGCCGATTTCCGCTCATTAACATATTTTTTGAGCGTAAATCGGCGGGAACGCCCCCGGCGCCATTTTTAAGTTGAAGTAACGATGCGATGGCGAAACTCAGTTACGCTGCTCGCATCGGAACTTCAACCCGGCGTTTCTTGTTTTCTGGTTACAGAAAACAGAAACGCCGGCTCAAAGCCACAGTTAGGCTGGCGGATCACTCGATCCGCCAGCGTAACCTTTGCTGAATCTGGCCCTAAGGGCCAGATTCAGGTAGAGTTAGGCTGGAGTATCAGTGATACGCCAGCATAACTCTCACTTTGAGCTGGAGTTTCTGTTTTCTGTAAGCAGAAAACAAGAAACGCCAGGTTGGAGTTCCTATACGAGCGGCGTAATTGTATTTCGCCGTCGTATCAGAACTGCAAATTTAAAAATGGCGCTCGGGGTGTTCCCGCTGATTAACGCCGAGAATATGTTAATCAGCGAGAGACGGAAATTCACGATCGTACGTGGGCCCGACGCAGTGACTTTCCGACGTTTCCGTAAGCGATACGCGGCGTAAAGAAAAATATGCCCCCTAGGTGGAGTATCCTATGTTAAGTATGGCCGTCATCATCGCGTTGAATTTAAAAAATTTAGCGTCGTTTGCGTAAAACGTCCGTGAATGGGGATTGACGTCATTGACGCTCACTGACAGAATTTGGAGCATGCGCACTGACAGTCGACGCATGCACAGTACGTTCGCCGCGGGATCGTGCCTAGTTTAAATAATACACGCCCCCTACCCGCCCAATTTGAATTCCGCCGGCTCATTTTCGCTACGCCGCCGCAACTTTAGGAGCAAGTGCTATGTGAATAACAGTACTTGCTCCTAAAGTTTCGGCGGAGTAACGTAAATGACTAACGTTACTCCGAAATAAAGAACCGCTGTCCTACCTGAATCTGGCCCTAAGTTTTTTTTCATGCCGAAAAATGTTCGTGTGTAAGCGGCATTAGTCTAGTGGACAAGTTTATTCTCCGATTACACTTAATATGAGGTTTTCAGTAGCCCGATATGCAGGTATATATGAACTTTTAAAGCCCATAAAATGTTTGTAATGTGGGGGCACACCTAAAGAGGTTTCAGACTTTTTTTCTGACACAGCACTCTAATGCCGCATACACACGGTCGTTTTTTGCGATGAAAAAAAACGTCATTTAAATTGATCGTGTGTGGGCAAAACGTTGTTTTTTGTCTTCAAAAAAACGACCAAAAAAAAATTCCAACATGCTTGAATTTTTTGTGTCATTTTTCAAAACGTCGTTTTTTGTTTCACAAAAAGTCACCGTGTGTAGCAAAAACGTTGTTTAAAACGACATTTTTCAACCCGCGCATGCCCAGAAGCTAGTTATGAAGCGAGCTTCAATGGAAAAGAGTGGTGAACGTAACCTCGCTTTTTGTGAAAAAAACGATGGTGTGTATGCAACATCGTCTTTGAAAAGTGACGTTTCAAAAACGTTGTTTTTTACTTCACAGAAAACGTCGTTTTTTTTCATCACAAAAAATGATCGTGTGTACGCGGCATAAGCGTACTTTTATAAATCTTTCTGTGTAACTGTGAGAGGAATGTTATTCCTTCTTTCCATGTGCTGAAGCAGATCTTTCTTTTCTTGCCTTACATTGGTGTTCCAGGATGTCTAATTTCTCCTAAAATAAGTGATATCTCTGTTCTTGAAATCATAAGAAAAAGGGCATGTAAGGGAAAAAGGTACAGGGGTTCAGTTTTTGAATAAAATAGAAACTCTAAAACTGCTAAACGCATCCAAACCTATAATTGTGTCAGTTTGACAAATTAAGGAAATGGTTGTACACTACAAACATATCTTAATAAATTCTCTGAACAAGCAGTGTGTAATTTTTTTTTTTATATTTTTAGTCATCAAATCTTGTTAACAGTCCAGGTCATTAATATCAATTAGAGAGGTTATCAACAGCTGGAGGTCTTTGGAGTCTGACAATTAGACCTCCAGGAATAGTAACCTTTCCTTTTAAGGCAAAAATTATTCAGCAGGGTACTGTGTTCTTCATCTGTTACATTCTTTAAAGAATTAGCTGTCAGTAATTTGTGCAGCCAGATTTCCAGCACACCACATTTTGTTATTAATATCATCAGCTTGACTAAATCCGCGCTATATTTTAATTGCTTTGGTGTCCCTTGGTTATCTCCTGAGTTGGCTTAAATACATTTTCCAATACAATTTACATTTTATTCTTCATGTTATGAGTAACAGGAAGCCACAGCCTCTATTAGGGTCAAATTCAGAATCTCTGAATGCAGGTACTTACGTCTGTACATATACATTGCTTGCTTTACACAAGTAGTCAGTGACAATGCAGTGCCAGGATTCTAGTACCAAAATATACTAGTGTAGAGAATGTGCCCTTGTGCATAAAACCCTTAAGATTTAATTTTACAATTGTTACTTTCCCATTTTTAGTTAGGTCTTTCCCTTAAAGACTGTTACTAGGACCACTAACTGGAAGTTCAATATGATGGGACAGAATTTGATCCCCAGGTTATATTGTGATTGGTGGAAATTGGAGGGGTGCTTTTCCTGCACACTCACTATTGATGTGAATATGCTTGACTTTGGTTATAGTGTTGTTGTAAGGTACATGAAAAGAGAAGGTTGGGTCTGTCACTAATTCCAAACAGATCCTGTTTCCCCGGGGTTGGTACCTGGAGCTGTCAGTCATGGCTGTGAGATAAGTTGAATAATGCAGTTTGTTCATTCTGAAAACATGAAGATACTATATATGCTGACATATAATCACACACACAGGTTGGACTTGATGGACTTGTGTCTTTTTTAAACCTTCTATTATGTAACTAAGTGCCTTCATTGTGAGCAGGCCACTTGGGCTCAGGTGCTGCCTGGAGGAGTGCCCTATACCCTGGCTGGTTCTCTTCTGGGCCATTAAGAAGGTAATTGCATTGCCTAGGTGTAAAGCAAAACAAGACTTTAAAGGTATTCAGTAACTATCTGCCATTACACAATTAACCCTGCTAAACCTAAAAATACCCCTTATTGTTAAAAAGACTATATTTAATTAGCTTATTCCAGTAAAGAGAAGTTGGCAAAAAACAAGCCCTGAGCAAATTTTCTTAAAGCGGGGCCTTTAATTTAAACTAGACCTGCCTCCCCCTCCCTCTCATACAAATGGATGCATTTTTTCTTTATTTAATTCAAAAGATTTTTTTGTGCTGCATACTTTTGCATTTTTCACCTATATAAAATTATGTGTTTGCCCCTCCTCCTCCCGCATCGAGTTCTGACTGAGCACAGCAGCACATCTTTACATACAAAGATTTTCTAGCACATCTGTGCACACACACAGGGGTTAATTTACTAAAGTTGGTGAGTGCAAAATCAAGCTTACTTCTGCATAGAAACCAATCAGCTTCCAACCTCAGCTTGTTCAATTAATCTTTGGCAATAAAACCTGGAATCTGATTGTTTCTCTGCAGAAGTGTGCCTGATTTTGTACTCACCAGCTTTAGTAAATAAACCCCACAGCTTTCCCATTGGATGTGCAAAGACGGCTATTATGGTAGCTCCAATAATTTGTGGATTTTGTATAGGAAAGTTAGATAGTAGGTGATGTTAAAAAAAGGCACAAGTCCAACCTATGTGTGTAATTATATGTCAGTATTACCCTGTATATCCCTGTATGTTGTGGTTGTTCCGGTGCATATCTTGAAACTATCAATGCCCCCTGTTGAGACCACCGCCTGTGAATGGGAATTCCACATCCTTGCCGCTCTTACAGTAAAGAACCCTCTACGTAGTTTAAGGTTAAACCTCTTTTCTTCTAATTTTAATGAGTGGCCATGTGTCTTGTTTAATTCCCTTTCTCAAAAAGTTTTATCCCTATTGTGGGGTCACCAGTATGGTATTTGTAAATTGAAATCATATCCCCTCTTAAGCGTGTCTTCTCCAGAGAGAATAAGTTCAGTGTTCGCAACCTCTCCACATAGCTAATCTGCTCCAGACCCCTTACTAGCTTTGTTGCCCTTCTTTGTACTCGCTCCATTTCGAGTAAATCCTTCCTGAGGACTGATGCCCAGAACTGGACAGCATAGTCTGTGGGCGGCTGGAGCAGAGTCTTGTAGAGTGGGAGAATTATCATTTTATCTCTGGAGTTAATGCTCTTTTCAATGCATGCCAATATTCTGTTTGCTTTGTTAGCAGCAGCTTGGCTTTGCATTCCATTGCTGAGCCTATTATCTACTAGAACCCCCAGGTCCTTTTCCATTCTAGATCCCCCCAGAGGTTCTCCCCCTAGTGTATAGATTGCATTCATATTTTTGCCACCCAAATACATTATTTTACATTTTTCTAAATTGAACCTCATTTGCCATGTAGTTGCCCACCCCATTAATTTGTTCAGATCTTTTTGCAAGGTTTCCACATCCTGCGGAGAAGTTATTGCCCTGCTTAGTTTAGCATTGTTTGCAAATGCAGAGATTAAACTGTTTACCCCATCCTCCAGGTCGTTTATGAACAAATTAAACAGGAATTGCTCCCAGCCCAGAACCCTGGGAGACCCCACTACCCACCCCTGACCATTCCGAGTATCCCCCATTTATCATCACCCTCTGAACTCGCCCCTGTAGCCAGTTTTCAATCCATGTACTTACCCTATGGTCCATGCCAATGGACCTTATTTTGTACAGTAAACATTTATGCCACGTCTACCAGCCTTCCTTTATCTAGATGGCATCTCACATCCTCAAAGAAGGTTAAAAGATTGGTTTGACAAGACTGATTCTTCATGAATCCATACTGCGATTGATACTGTTCTCATTACTAAAATCTTGTATATAGTCCCTTATCTTCCCCTCCAAGAGCTTACATACTATTGATGTCAGGCTAACTGGTCTGTAATTCATAGGGATGTATTTTAGGCCCCTTTTAAATATTGGTGCTACATTGGCTTTTACCCAATCAGCTGGTACCATTGCAGCCAGTAGACTGTCAGTAAAAATTAGGATAAATGGTCTGGCAATTAACTTGACTTAGTTGCCTAAGTACCCTCAGATGCAAGCCCCTCAGATGCAAGCCACCTGTTCCCAGTGATTTAATAATGTTAAGTTTTCCAATTCTAATTTTAATTCTATCATCCCAGTCTTTCTGTTCTAGAGCAACATTCATGTCATTGGCCCAAGTGGGTAGACAGGAAGATGTAGTCATGAGCAGGGTTGCCAACCTCCCACAGCATTTTTTACTGACAAAACATGAAAAATGGACTGGCAGAGCACATTTTTTACTGACAACCTGAGAAATTACAAAACTCCTATTGGAAACACAGTAAATATTTGAACAGTATAAACATGATATGGCAACACTGACAATACCTATAGTAATTTGCTTGATTTACACTTAAAAAGTCAACACAGCATGAGATATCAGCCACTGATATTTACTGACAATTGTAAAAAAAAATCACAGATGTTTACAAACTATCAGTAAATTTACTGACAGTTGGCAACACTGGTCCTGAGAATAATACCCGGAGCATGGGGATCCAAATTACAGATACTTTTGTATAGGGTCATACTGGATGGCGATGTAGAGGCATGTAGATATGGGGCAAGGAAATGACAGCAAGGAAGTGAAAATCTGTTGATAGCAAAAGAGGTCTCTACCTGGAATATAAAATTGTTCCTGAAAAGTCAAACGGGGCTTCAAAGTGGAGGAAACAACCAGATTAGCCTGGTCAAACACAAATGCTTTTAAGTTGTGAAAGCCTCAGTATTTATGTAGGCTGTAAAAAATGATGGGTGGCCTAGGAAAGATAATATAGTATAATGTGGGGAGTGTAGTTTAAAAGGGTCTTTAAGCCTATCCCATAGGTTTAGGGAATGCGCAGAAACTGGGTTATTTAATGCTCAAAGTGCCAAATGTTGTAACCAGAGTAAGTTAGCAACTGTGAGGTTGTCAAGGTCTATAGCTTGAAGTCCCACCCAGAGTGAAACCTCCATGGTGGTGTGGTGTAAGGCAATCTGGGAAAGTTGAGCGACCTGATAATACTCAGAGAAACAGGGGACTCCTGATCCTCCATGTAATCTACTGTCCATTAGCACAGAAGAGAACACCCTTGGCTTAATGGGCTCCCATAAACCCCTGTTTTTAAATGCGTACTGTTAGGCCTTGTACACACGAGGGAATAAATCCACTGAACATGGTCCGACGGACCATTTCAGCCGAAAAATCCGCTTGTGTGTAGGGGCAAATGGACCGTTCTGTCCGGATTCCTCCGGCGGAAAAATTTCAAAGCATGCTTTGAAATTTTTCCGCCGGATAGCTGCCCGTCAGATATGTCCGCTGGTTAGTACGGCAAACCAGCGGACATATCTGCCCGCACATGCATCGTATCCTGTGAATGGATCCGACGCATGCGCGCGGAAGTGTTTACTTCCTGGTGCGGTGACGTGGCGGTGACTTGGCGGTGACGTGGCGGCGTCAACGTCACCGCCGCGTAACCGCGCTGCCCGCTGGCGGGGAATTTGATCCGATGGTGTGTACAGCCATCGGATCAAACAGTCCGGCGGACATATCCGATGGAAACGGTCCGTCGGACCGTTTCCATCGGATACATCCGATCGTGTGTACAAGGCCTTAGACAGGTTAATCTGGTCACAGGCTGGTTGGTAAGTAGAGCTTGGATTTTTTCCAGGGATTTTTCCTTGGCTTTTGTTTGATATGCGTCGCCTTCCAATGCTCCTTGCTGCAAAGGCCAGTTTTAGGTGAGGGCAGTGGCACAATTTTTGTATGCTTGATTCTAGGTTGGTAAGTATGCATGGTCAGATTGCATGTGCTTCCACTGTGGATCCTCTGGTAAGTAGAGCTTGGAATTTTTCCAAGGATTTTTCCTTGGCTTTTGTTTGATAATGGGGCCCAATATATACGTATGTACTTAGCTTTTGTATAATGCAGAAAAATAAGACGGCACCACTATGGGAAGGACCCATAAGAGGTAAAGTAACTTGGGCCATAAAGACATTTTTATAGCCATTATACGACCCAGTCAGGAAATGCATTAAGACTGCCAAATTGTCATAAGGGTCAATAGATGAGACAACATGGGGAGATAGTTAGTTTGGTATAAAAAGGCTCGGTCACTGGTAAGTTTGATGCCAAGGCATGGGAGAGATGAGGTTGCCCATTGGAAGGGAAAGGTTTCTCATAGGTATGATACTTCAGTTAGTATAAGTTGTTAGTATAAGAGGTACCCAACCTGACTGCTCAGCCATTTTTTCTACTTTTGACTTTTGATGATAGTGGTAAACGTAACAAATAGAGTTAAAAAAAAATTCCAATGAAGGCACAGAAAACAATAAAATGACTGGTGTTCAAATCCCTTAGTATACATTTTTGAGTACCACATTTGCTGTAAGTGCTATACAATATTTGTGTCTTACTAATCAGCTTTTGCAGTGTAAGTTTAAAGTGATACTAAACAGAGAAGTGTTAATTTCCATAATTATTTCAAATAAATCATATACAGTATATCATGCCACTGTATTTAGATTTTTTTTTAATCCTTTAAATACCTTGCTCCTGCAACACGGTTTTGTAATCACATGGTCTTTCCTGTTCTTTGGCCTCTGCAGAGAAAGATCTTTGGGAGGTGCTTCTAATACTCTGCTGATATATGGTGGTCATCTGACTAAAAACATAAAAAGCAGTTTTAGAATAGCAATTTAAATTATAAATATCAAAAACATGTTATACAGTTCCCTCTAAATCGTTATGAAACATTGCATTAATATGGTGCAGACGGAGTCAAAGATGATTGACACTAGCTTCCATTTTGTTCAGATGGCATCTACATCCAAGGCTCTTTTTTTTAACTTTACAGGTATTACCAATTAATACTGATTTATATTAAACTAAGCATTTTTGTGAGTTTCTTAGTGAAAGAAATCAATCAGCATAATATATCCCACTCCCTTAGTTTTTAACAATAGGAGGTCGTGGAGGACTATATATAGTCCCACATGTGTGACCCTATACTCATATGGCTGAACAGATAAGAAAAATAAGAGCTTAAAGTGTTACTAAACTTAGAACGTAAAATCAGTCTGCATATGCAGTAAAACATGCTTGTTATACTCACTGGGGAACCTAAGTGGTTAACCCTGCGCATTATATAAAAAGACTATTTGATCCTGTCTTCTCTGACCCTCCCCTTCTTCCACATTTCCCAATTCATCTGCTGATAGCACAGAATCTTATGGGCACTCTGCACATGCTCAGTTTGGTGTGTATTGATTGATTGATTGATTGATTTTAAATTTCTTTACAGCACCACATGCACCCAGAAGGGTGCGTCTAAGCGCTGGAAGGGGATTCACTGAAAATCTAGAAAAAGAAAAAGCTACGTAGACTAACCTAAGGCTCGTGGTCGTAAAAGAGGAAAAAGATATAAACAGTACAAGGTAAAACAGGAACAAAGGAGAATGGACAGGAGTTTAGTAATGCGGAGAACAAAAGGGCGGGGGGTGAAAGGGGACCAAGCTACTCTGGTTACCGGGAAAAAATCAACTAGCCTCAAAGAGGAAAGTTTTGATGGCTTTTCTAAAGGTAATAAGGGCAGCGTTCTGTCTAGAAGCGGCGGAAGAGAGTTCCAAAGTGTGGCGGCTCTAGCTTTAAAAGAACGGCCACCAGTGGAAGTAAACCTTACTGAAGGAATGACAGCAAGGTCCAAGTCGGCCGATCTCAAGGCCCTGGAGGGGTGGTAGTGTACCGCCATGTTATTAATGACCAATGGGCCTTGTTGTTTGTAGGCCCTGAACATAATGCACAAGGCCTTGAATTCGATCCTCTTTGCGCATGGGAGCCAGTGGAGTAGTCTAAGAATAGGGGTTATATGGTCCCGTCTGAGAGTCCCCGTAATCAACCTAGCTGCCTGGTTCTGCACCAGCTGCAACTTGGAAATCCATTTAATAGGAAGTCCAAGATATACCACATTGCAAAGTCAAGGCGTGAGATGACTAAGGCTTGTACTAGTGTATTTCTGTGTGTTTGGGAGAGCAGATGTTTTATAGGCATGTGCATTTCGTTTCGTTCCGAATCGAAATTCGGACGAATTTTCCATTATTCGGACATTCGGATGCATACGAATTCCCGAATTGCTATATTAGCGAAATATTTTGACCGTTTTCGGAATTCGTTCGTTTTCAACCGAATTTCGAAAAAAAAAATATTTCAACCAGATTCGAAAACAGTCTCTTTTCGAATAGAATTTTTTTCGAATTAAATTCGAAAATAATTTTTTTTTTCGAATTCCGAATCGAATACCCGCGGACTAAATTCGATCGGAATTCGAAAAAAAAAAAATATATATATATTTTCGGATTTAATTCGAAAAAAATTCTATTCGAAAAGAGACTATTTGTTTTCTAATCTGGTTGAAATATTTTCGATTTCGACCGTTTTTTTTCGAAATTCGGTCGAAAACGAACGAATTCCGAAAACAAATTCAACACATGTAACGAACCTAACTTAACGAAATGTATTAAATGACAAATTGAAACGAAACGAAACGAAACAAATTTTTCACTTTTGCACATGCCTAATGTTTTACCCGTTGCAGCATCCGAAGGTAATAAAGTGCGTTCTTAGTACAATTCCTCACCTGTGGGATCCATGAAAGTTTGTTATCAAATATGACATCCAGGTTTCTTACTTGGCTAGACGGCGCGGACACGGGCCCATTGATAAGGGCCACTCCGCAAGCAAGTTTACGCTTTGCGGTGGACCTGTGAGAAGTACCTCAGTTTTGGATGCATTCAGGGCCAGGTAGTTGTCCTTCATCCAAGTCTGGATAGATGAGAGGCAGCTCACCACGATTTGTATATCATCAGCGTATACCTGAGTGGCCAGCCCCCATGAGGTGATGATATCTGCCACGGGCCTCACGTAGCAATTAAACAGCCCCGGGGAGATTGTCGAGCCCTGGGGGACCCCACAGAGGAGTGGTGCCCTCACTGATCTAAATGAACCCAACTTTACTTGGAATGTTCTGCCTGTCAGAAAGTTGCGTATCCAGGTGAGGGATACGCCTGTAATATGGAACTCTTCCTGTAGCCGAGTCAGAAGGATCTTATGGCTGACAGTATCGAAAGCCGCGGAGAGGTCAAGCAGAACCAAGGTCGCAGACCCCCCCGCATCTCTCGACTCCAGCAGCCTTTCCCTGGTGGCCATAATTGATAGCTCAATCCCTCTTTTGGGTCTAAACCCCGATTGGGCATCGTGGAACAGATTTTGTGTTTCACAATGTGCTTGGAGTTGCATAAAAGCCTTATGTTCCACTAATTTAGCCAGAAAGCATAATCCTGAGATGGGGCGGTAGTTGGACATAACTTTAGCATCCAGCGTGTTTTTTTAAATTGGTGTAACCAAGGCATGTTTCCATTTGTCTGGGAACTCTCCGGTTGTCAAAGAGAAGTTAACTAAGATCAGAATCTCATCGATGACTGTGTTGGTATTATCCTTAAGCAGCCAGGCAGGACAGGAATCATCGGCATAGTAGGAAGGATTTAGCTGTTTGATGGAGCTGAGGAGCTGTGTTTTTGTTACCGGTTGAAAGGAACAAAGGGGAGTAATGTGATTAGGCCAGTCGATCTTAGTTGTATGATTGGCTGGGGGGACAGGGTTTAAGGAACCAAGGCCGACTTGGATGTCACGAACTTTGTTGGTAAAGGTCTCAAGCAGACTGTCACATAAGGCTTGAGATTGGGCAATCTGTTGGGAGGCCAAGGACGGATTAAATAGCTCCTTACTAATTTTAAATAATTCCGCTTGACTGTTGGCCGCTAGTTCGATCCGGGATGCTAGGGCTGTTCTCTTGTGCTTCCTTACTAACTTGGAATAGGCACGGGTTTGTATTCTGTAGAGGATTTTGTTAGCCTGGGTTTTATTTTGCCATTTCCTTTCTAGGTTCCAGCAGTTGTTTTTGAAGGTGGCTAATTTGGGGGTGTACCATGAGTTGGATTTGTGGATTCTTGGCCTAAAGTTTGATTGGAAGAGGGGTGCCACTATGTCCAGCGTGGCCTTAAGTTTGGCATCAAAAGTATTGAGTTTCTTATCTAACTGCTCGATACTATCCTTGAGGTCTTCAAGTAAGTCTTTCTCAAAAGGATTTATGAAGGATTCGAGGTTCGAGTAAGTATTGTGGAATAGTTCAGTGGTGATTTTTTTTAAATTTCTGTGGGGAAGGGAGGGTTGCATATGTGCTCTTTTGCTTTATCCGGAATGTTTAGAGTAAGAATTTGAAATAGCACTAGGTAGTGATCAGACCAAATCACTTGCTTAATTGTGGGGACGGTGGATTCTCCCGCTACCGAGAATACTGCATCAAGCAGATGCCCCTTTTCATGTGTACGGTCCCTTACTGTCTGTTGGAGGCCTAGACCAGTGTTTTTCAACTCCAGTCCTCAAGGCACACCAACAGGTCAAGTTTTCAGGATTTCCCTCAGATGAAATGGCTGTGGTGATTACTAAGGCAGTGAAACTGATCATATCACCTGTGCAAAATAATAGAAAGCTTGAAAACATGACCTGTTGGTGTGCCTTGAGGACTGGAGTTGAAAAACACTGGCC